>KK351031.1:1015569-1069454 GCA_000671755.1 Glossina brevipalpis
TCGTCCATTTATTCACTAATTTTTAACATTCGGAAGACTTCCAGCCTAGAAGACTCTATTTTATTTGATGTTCCTTTTTATGATGATCGGTTTAGGATTTTCAATGTGTTTATTCAGTCTGTCCGTTCGTCCATTTATTCACTAATTTTTAACATTCGGAAGACTTCCAGCCTAGCAGACTCTATTTTATTTGATGTTTTTTTTATTCTTATGAGAAAATCGTGATTTTTTTTTCCCCCTTCATTTCAATTGATGATGAATGAAATGAATGAAATTTCGTAATAACAGAAATATATGCAAACCATTCAATAAATTTTTGCAAATTATGAAGAAGTTCTATGATGTGGTTAGAGGCCGTGATAAACACGGATGTATGCTCATCACACAGTTGACAAAAATCGCCAAACCACTAATAAACCTCACTTTGGTGGAAATAGATCAGAGTAACATCTTATATATGTCTATACAAATTGTCTTATCTCAAAAAAAGGTTCAAAGACTTCATTCCTGCATGGAAATATCTAAATTTTCGAAAAGATCGACTATTAATGTTAAGGAATCGTCTTCTAATCATTGGATATAATTGCGAATAATATTTCCTTCTTATTACGCATCAAACTCATCAAATGAGAACAATGAGCTCAATGAAAATTGAAGAAAGGAACTTAAAATAAGAATCATAAAATGACTTTTGAAAACATTCCGATGACTTAATTGGGCAAATTTTTATAAAAGACTTCTTATTAAATTTGATTAATCGAAAAATTTGTTTAACAATTCTAGAAATTTTTAAGATAAAATATATTTTCCGAAAAGGCGCTGCCATATGTCCTGATATGGATACCATGATATACATTTTCTTTTTTTGATGATTAATTAAAACATGTTTCCTTTTCAATAACTATTGACACTTTTTAAGAATTCCATTCGTAGAAAAGTTTTAATAATTTCTTTACTCATTTTGATTATCGTATACATTTAGAAAAAAGACAAGGAAACCCCCCTATGGAGTTTATGGTATTTATTTGTGATTACTTCCATCTCTACCGAAATTTCCATTGCAGTCTCAAAGTTTTTTCTATTACAAAAAAAAAAAAAAAAAAAAAAAAAAAAAAAAAAAATTAATCTTAAATTCTACCTCTTCATTATCGTCATATTATATTCCAGAAACAAGTTAAATGCATTTATACGTTCGCTCGCGATTAAAGCGAAAAGTAAAAGGTCCATCTCTTAATAAATTTTGCATGTAGTCTACGTTTTATGTTAAGTTTTTCAACGATTTTGTAAGAGTAAATCGTACACGAAAACGGGTATCAGAAAACCTATCTGTTTAAATTAATCAAATCGATTTAGTTACATTCTTCCGTCTATCTATTCAAGTTACATTGATAACCTTTTTAGATTTTAACTTTAAAAGAAGTTTAAATTTCTATTTTTTACTGGAATTAAAATATAAATCATAATTTCATATAAATCTCTAATTTATCAATAAAAACATTAAAGCCACCTCCTAAAGTTAAAAACCAATTTTTTTCTATTTTATATTTTTTCACACTTTTCGGCTTTTTTTTCAATATTAATTGTCTCTTAATATATCTTGTAATCTTTAGATATTTATCTTCCGTTTGTATGTTTACACTTACATAGGCTAAATAATGCTAAAAGGCAGGACTGTTTGTGACTTGTAAACTTAGGTTACGATCGTAACACTTTATATTTTTATATTATTTTACAGAAGGCAAACAGTAAGGTATTAAGAGCTACGGTCTAAGCCAACTATAATTTCTTTCTCCCTTGTTATATATTTTTTTTTTTGTTTGTTTGTTTGTTTTTTAATTCTTCTAAAAGCATTTTTCACGCATTGCCGTTCTTTTCAGTATATTTTTTTTTTTATTATTTTCTTATACTTTCACTGGCTACCGTCTGTTAAGATATTGTTTTTGTTTCAGATATTTGTGTTAATTGCCGTTTAGTTGAGTGTGTGTTAAAAATTCTTTTGATTTCTCACAGTTTGTATTGCTACTATTGCTGTTGTTGTTCTTGTTGTTGTTGTTGTTGTGGTTGCTGCTACTATTTTTCGTCCTTTCCTCTCTTACGACTCGAAACTCGAGAGTGCTTAGTGTCTCTGCCTTTCTTACCTTAGAAATTGAGTTGATTTTATTTATTTTTTTTTTATTTTTTTTCTCATTTTTTTATTTAAATTTTATACCTGTAATTAGCTTTGATGCGTGCGTGTATACGTGAGTGTGCAGTATATTGAAAAATTCTTTTTTTTTCTTTTTTTTTTTTTTTTTGTTTAACTTTTGAAAATAGATTTCCGTACTGATCATATCGCATTTTTACACAGCACTCCCTATAAGATATAACATAAGTGATCATATCTTTGAACTTTGGAAATCCAAATATTTCTTCATTGCTTTTAAATTTCTTCTCTTCTTTCGTCCAATGGGTTTTTTTTTTGATTTTTTAATTAAGTTTTCAATTTAAAATTTTTTTTTTTTTATTTTTGTCTTATTTGATCGATGAGTTCCGATGATTAATCATGAACTAAAAAAAAAAAAAAAATTTCCGAAAAATAATTTTCTTTCGTTGCATTTATTTATTTAACATTTAGTACATGTACCATACATGTGTATATGTGCATATGTGCATAGGTATACATATATAAATTTGATATTAATATAAATATTTTTAAATTCAAATTTTTTTAATGACAGTATTGGGTTAATATGCATGATATACTTATGTTCGATATGTATAAAGGTGAAGATCTAAATACGACGAATATTTTTCATAGAAATAAAAAGAGATTTTTTTTCTTAATTTATTGTAATCAGAAAAATGCGAAAGATTATGAAAAAGACATATATTTATACACACATATTTATATATATATATATATATATATATATTTGTATAACTTATTAATACAAATTTATAAAATAATATTTTATCAATTTATATATAAAAACTGGGGTACATAGCAAAAATCAAATCTACATATTATTCCAAATTTCCATAAATATCTCAAAACAATTGATTTGTTCGTTTTTAAGGTTAGGTCCGAAATTTATAGCCATTAAATCCCGAAGAAAGGAAACTGTGTTACTACTGAGTCGGAAAATGCAACATACAGCGAATCGAAGATTGCCAAAGGGAATATAGAACTTCATATCGCTTATAAGCTAATTATAGTCTAGAAAATTTTTTATATCTCTTTGATATATTATTTAAGGATATTTCTTCCAGTTCTAACGCTTTAATTTGATTCGAAACGTTGAGACAAGCAACATAATTTGTATTAATCATTTTCATCACAGCCTCTTGCACTTACGACACTTTCTCTGCTTCCGCGCCCATTTTTTTTTTTTACAGTCTGCTTTGAAAATTTGCGGTTTTCTTCTATTCCAATTTTAAAATATAAGTAAATTTCATACACCTACACGAATTCTTTGATCTAATAAGCAAAATTTGTATATAGCCGGGACAATTTTATATCTTTACAGATAAAATAATATCTTTTTCACTCATATAATATATAAATACGTTTTACTATTATATATATATATTTGCGATTATTAGTTTTGAATTTATATCGTATCATCAAGCTTTTTAGATATTCTAACTTCTCAAACACTGAGACTGAATTATGGAACATAATTCAGAAGCATTTTCACATTATTCGAACCATAAAGAGAAAAAAGGAAAAATAAACATCATGTACCTGAAATGAATTACGAAATTTTCTTATCATTATTTTAATTTCTAAGGTCTTAAAACGGACAAGATTAAATTTAACCTCAATAATATAGTTAATCAATCAATTTTCAAACTGTAATAAATTCGCTTATATAGCAAGTAAATACGATTTACCTGAAGTTGAATAAATAAAATTTTTTCGATTCTGTTCTGAAATGAAAGAAAAATTCAAGGTCTTTAGTAGATAAAGAAGAAAAAAAATGACTTTATTTCTAACGAATTGTTTAGCGAATTTTAAGAATCTCTTAGAAGAAAAGGCAAAATAAGACGAATTTTCTTCTTCATAATGTTTAGTTCTGTTGGAAATGTGATTTGATAACGAAAGACACATTACTTAACTCTTTTGCCTTTAAATATTATTAAACAATAAATACTTGAATCGAAGTGATAGCAAATAATGATAATCTAATCATGATTTATGCAAAAACGAGAAAAGTCTACAAAACGACACATTTTTCGTTGCTAACGAGAATGATAAGTTTTGCATGTGCTAAGATATCAGAAATATGTTACAATATTCTTTTAAAGAAGTATCTTTAACAAAGAACAGAAAAAATGTCTTTAAACATTAAGATTAAGAAAAAAATAAAAAAAAATTACAGCACATTCTCGTCTCTCTCTATCAAATGAAATGAACATCTATATATATAACGTCATCACGGCTGGATATAATGAGACTGGATATAAGCGTGTTAAGCGTGTTAAGTATATTTGTATATATATATATATATATATATATATATATATATATATATTTCAATAAGAGTATAAAAATCCATGATTTCATCGAATTTCATCCCTGAGTAGTAAAATGTAAATTTTTAAATTCTTGCAAATATCTTTAAATAAAACAAAGAAAGAAAAACTATAATAATTATTAGCTTTTAATATAAAATGTAAATTTGCAAAAACCTACAAACGCAAAAATTTCAATTTATATTCGCACATGTTCTGACATAATATATACATATATATGCACAGGCGAGTATGTATAATAATAAATATAAGCCTTAAAAAATGATGGCAAATTAACACAAAATGATAAAAATACTCAGAAGAAACTGAGTTATTCAGTCAACTGTGCAACCGCTTACACACACATACATATATACACACATGTGTGTGTGTTTGTGTGTGTGTGTTTGTGTGTGTGTTTTAAGAAGGAAAGCTTTATAATAAAAAAAAATTTTTCAATTATTTACGAACTAAAACAAAAATACTCAAAATATTTTAAAGTTTTACCTGCCAAAGAAAATGCGAGAATACATTAAAAAAAAAAAAAAGCAAATAGAAAAACACTCATTCATGTCATTATTTTTCCAAGACAACCCACACAAATTTATTAGCAGATGGACCAAAAGACAAATGAACGAAGAGACAGACAGACGGAGAGACACACGTAGCATAGAGTCCCTTGTTTTGCAACTCATTTTTCTTTTCTTTTTTTTTTTTTTTTTTTTCGTAATACTGCATACAACCGCAAACAAAAAGACACACACTCGAAATATAAAAGTGTTATAGAAAACATGTCCCATCAAAACTATTTTTTTTTTCTTCACAAATCTATCTCCACCTCATCGCTTCCTCTTACTGTAAGCGCATATACAAAGTTGTTGAATTGATCTTTTTTTTTCTTGATTACTCTTTTGCTTTTTCAGTTTTGTGTGTTGTTTTGAAATTTTCGAAAAATTTTTATGCAAGTATATGTGTGTCAATGTGTGTATGTAAGTATAATTTTAATTTATTTTTAGCTAAATATATTTTAAGTCTAATTTTTTTTTGTCTATGCATATATGTATAGTTTCTCATAATTTCATATATAGATGTAAATAAATATATAAATATATATATATATATATATATATATATAATAATAATAAATTTAAAGGGAACTATGAAAAAATGTTACACACACACACGTATATATATAGCTATATATATATATATATATATATATATATATATATAAAATATATATATATATATATATATACGTGTGTATGTGTGTGCGTACGCGCGCGCGCTTCTGTGTTTGCGTTTGTATGTATATATTTCTCACCTGAGCGTATAAAAAACATTTAAAGCAAAGATCTTTAACTGTAGCACTATCCGATATTTCTATATGCGTTGCCTTCACCAACGCCGAACGAAAACATGTCACATTTATTACAGTTTTCGTAATGTCCGAAAAAAAAAAATTAAATATCAAGAGATTAAAATATTTTTTCCGCAACTTCGACTAAGACGACAATATATCCTTGAAATGTTTTCGAACCTAATTTCGCTGCAAAAACAATCGGGCAGCATGATATTGATACTTTTATTACGTTAATTACGACATACGACAAGACCCGTTTCCTGGGCTAAAGAAAAAAATGTAATAAATTAAAACATCATAATTGACAAGGCCAACAATTAAATATCGTATATGCAACTTTACTTAATATAAAATTTCATTTATTTTCGTTATAAAATATCTCGTTGCCCTATAAATGCTTACTATTCATGCGTACCATTATATGGGCAATAATAAAAAATCTGAATCGAAGCAGTTTAGATTTTTTTCTCAAACGACTTATTGTTCTTAATATATTTTTATCAAAAACTAGACATCATTGCTGGCTTATGATTCCTAAGATCATTTATAAAGGAAAATGACCGAAAAATAGGTCTATACGGTCCAAACTAACTACATCAAAATATATATATGATTTATTTATATTGATCACTTCTCTTTTTAAAAATATTAAAAATTAGATTCTGTTGTGCCATATAATGATTTATTATTTTGTAAGCGAACGTTACGCTTCCTTATTAAAATCTCAATTAATCTGTGTGTCTGCAAGAGAACGTCCTTCTATTTTATAAAAATGTCTGCTTACCTTATTTTGTGTTAAGTATAACTATTTTACTTTTGTTATTTCATACATATATATATATATTTTGTTTGAAAATTATAATTTACATACATTCATATACTTTTGCCTACACATTCTAATCACTATTATACTATTATTAATATTACATGATTCCTTAAAAGTTTTTAATTCTTCATTAAATGTACGTCCATATAATAAAACAATTCATGATCACCTGGATATTTCCTTTGTTAAAAATCAAATTCAACACTTTTCTTCAAAATATCCTGACAGATTGAGTAACTACAACAAATATATTGACAATATGTCCTTTAGATGAATCCAGTGCGATAAGAAGATTAAAAAGATACCATACCACCATCGATTTCCCATTTCTTAGTTAATTTATATTTGTTCATTAATTATTTGATGTATTTTCTTAATTTTATATATAACGCTCATTTTAATTTATTCACATATTATATCTACATTTTATATTGTTCCCTTTGGGGAATAATAATCTCTGTTATATTTATCAGTTATCCACCATAACATTTACTTATTATCCTTTAATGCATTAATAAAAAAAAAGCAACAAAAAAAAAATATTTTCTTTATATATTATACTTTATTAGTAAATAAAACGTATTCTTATAGTAAAACATATTGTTCTTTTCGAACCGGTTCTTACCGTTACTCCGCATATATACACATTCTTCTTACGCTTAATCATTAACGTCGGTTTTATTTGTTATCAGGTGCATACACACATTAGTCTTGTCAAATTGCTCCTCAGGCATAACCATTAATGCTTAGCTTAAGGTATTCCTAAGCATAAACACACGCATTGATCTTCACTTAGATGGATATGTTTTAGTTCTTATCATTGTATGCACATAAAACAATATCCATAACACAAAAACAAATACATTATGTAACGGTACGGTGATGCTGATAGTAGAGCGATACTCAACGTAGAACTTTTTCAGTTCTATTACGGTAACCACGAAGGTAAGTCACTAAATACATGGTTTCTTGACCAGATGGTTACATGCATAGGGGATGGCTGGCTTAGCTTAGCCGTTATACCCGAACTACTGAATGAACTGTGAATTTAGAGGGTTTCGCTGGCTTAGCTTAGCCGTTGAAAGCGACAAAATGATTACGCGATTAAGTGATGACAGGTTTAGTTTTGGTCGCTGCCCATGAGAAGCTAGTGCAAGGATTGTAGGATTGGAGGGTGGGCTAGCTTAGTTTAACCGCTAACCTCGACCAAATGACTTATACAGATAAGAGATGGCTGGCTTAGCTTAGCCGCTGTCACCGAACAACTGTCTGGCCGAACCGATTTGAAATTAACCGATGGGCAAAAGTGATTTAATGACATACCGATATCCCTTTGATCCGCTTTTAAGATCGTGAAATGTGAAAATAAAATAAAAAGTAAATCTGAAATGCGATTTTCGAAAGCAGAAGAAAATTAAATTAAATCCAAGAAATTACCTCATCGCTGTTCTGCTTTTAGTTCTTACCGTGTAAAAATTGAAATAAGAATCTATCGATTGCTATTTCGTAAAACCAATAAAATAAATTCAAACGAAAAACGAAGTTTCAAGATAAATTTATTCATTTTAAGTTTTCTTAGAAACGGACTTCCTAGAAAATCTTTAATCATATCCCGGCTAAGAAGAACTGTTACAACTTATAAGTTCATTTATACAGAAATAGCTCAAAAAATGATCGATTTAATCCAATATTTTCTACATTTATTTAATATGACACAAAATACTATTCTCTACCAAATTTTGCCGAGAAATAGAAAAACTTTTCTTAAATGGGTCGTTGTTTAGAGAATGGTTGTAAAAACCATTCGATCCAATCTAATCAATTTTCAATACTGCACGTTCTTAGAGCAAAATTGTCAATTTGCGAAATTTCATTGAAATATCTCTTGAAGGTTGAATCAAACTATACATAATACAAACAATACAGAGAAAGACGAACGATTACTATAATAAAAGGTTGGATCTACGTTAAGTCATTGTAAATGTTGCATAAAAATAAGTAGAGTATAATACAATACAAAAATATATAATAATATAATAATATACAGGAAAGTACAATCAAATAAAGCTATCAGCATAAAAAGTTTTAGTACATGTGATGAAAACGATCTAACTTTAAGTTGAGAGAGACACTTGCTTGGAAAATAAACAAAAAATGCTCACTAAACACCAAACGTACCAAATTCGCACTAAATTTCATGTAAAATTCTTTCTACATATTTTGTTTCTCTTCCCTTTTTTTTTTTGTCTTAATCTTTTGGAATGTTTTGCGTTTTTAATTTTATTAAAAAGCATTCTTTTGGAATTAAAATTTAGTCTATCGTAAGTATATTTCATGCAAACACTTAGACCAGACCACAAGCATATATTAATTTTTAGTAATAGTGTAAGTACATATTTGCTTAGTAAGACATTATGGAATGTTTGATATCTCAGACTTTAAAAATAAATATTTCGCAGTTACTTTTCATTTTTTATGTTTTTACATTTTGAAAATATCTAATAAATTTTGTATATATACTCTACATACGCCGCAGAGGTTTATTAATACAGTAGTCAAGTAACATCCGGCATTGTCATTTTTAACAAAAAAAAAAACGCATTAGTTATAGGTGATATAGTAACGTTTCTTGTATTACCTTCAAAGCAATAGAAAATTCCGAGTTGTGCCCGTTGATTAAATATAGCTTTTTGGTGGAACGAAATGTAACAACAACGCTTGTCCATCAAAAACTATAATTTCTCAAAGGTTTATTAATTTACTGAACGATCTCGGGATCTCAGAGACACCGATGACACTGAAGGCAGTGGACGTCAAAAGGAGATGTCTGCATTAGAAAACATCCCTCCTAGGGGGGTCATCATTTAACATTTTGACGCTCACTTTCGAAATGAGTGTGTGTCACTTAAAAATAACACTATAGCTTCATGTAAACAAATTTAGCTGGTGAGACTCACTTTGTGCATTCGCTCATTACGTCGAATTTAATGACACCAAAATTGATGTCACTTTGAAGAAATTTGCTTTAGTATTGAGTATGAATTAAGAAAAATTATCACCATGATTTCTTTCAAAATTGTGTTTATTAATTCATAATAATTGAAAATATAGTCAAAATAACGAGAATTATAGTGATAATGTTACATGAAACTGAACTGGTGACATTCACCAATCACCCTGCAAAAGCTTAGTCTTTAACCTTTTAGCCTTTTAAAAATAAAGTTTGAGTAAATAATTGACATCCCAAAGATAAGAGTATTCACTATTTTGCTTAAAAAGTTGGTAATGGTCATTGCGTTCACTAATAATGAAACAAAAGCACCGTGTCGCAAGTCGATGGCTATAATGGTAAAAATTGCACGATTTGAACTTCGAACTGCTGCTACACGGACTGTATTCTCTAGAAATGGCCCACAGTGACTATTATCTGGTTGGAAAAGATTAGTTTTTTTTAATATTTGGTTCAATTGATAGAGTCATTGGGTAGACCGAAATACCAAGAAAACTGTTTTATCCAAAAAAAAAAAAAAAAAAATGTTAAAGAAGTAAGCTGAACTGATTCTATCGTTCATGAAGGAGGCTATGTTGATGAATAAAGTTGAATTTTGTATTAATAAAAAAAATATTTTTCCTACTTAGTCGCGGAAATCATCGATCAAATCAGAAATCTCATATACAATACATATTATTGATCAATGTAAAAAAAGAACCCCGGCCTTCTGCACTATCCGTCTCGACAAATTGCTTTCGCAATTTAAAAAGATTGTATTAACCAATAAATTTCAAAGATAAGATTGACACAAAAATTTTTGGAAAGAATTAAAAGATCATTAAAAGACATCTGACAGTGGAACAAAACAAGTGTAGCGCACCATGCAAACATTAAAAAGAATTCCACAACTTTATCGCATTAAATAAGAAAAGTCTTAATGATGACAAATACTTATGGTCAGGTAAGATTAGATTCATTGTCTGTTCCGATTTGGCAAACCGAATTTTCTCACATAAATATCTCGGTGTTTGAGTGTGGATTAGCTTATGAAGGAAAACTAAACTTCGGATGTCAAAGAGTTAAACGTATGGAGGGCAATGTAAACGATCAGAATCGAGCTGTGCATCCCGAAAAATTGGTAGCATTTGTATATCCGTAAACGCAATGAAGCCGTTTTTATATTCCCATGCCTGGCAGCCTTAAGTTGTCCCCCAGGCGGAGAAATATAAGAGCGGCCTAATTGTGTTACCGCCATATGGTTTTGTATGTAAACTTATAATTAAAACAAAAAAACAGGAAAAAAAAGAATAAAAAGAATTAATTTCAAATTTAAAAGCTATTTATCTAATTTTATATCTCATATATTATTTTAATTTTTTTTGATCTTATATTACAGAATATTTCAGTTTATACTATACATTATTCAGCGTTGTGTTCGTTTACACTGTTCTCCATATATTTGGCTATAAACACAATGAAGCCGCGCATTTTCTTTGTTTTAATTTATCCCCCAGACATGGGAATACGGCTGTACACACAATGAAGTCCCGCTTATATTCCCACAAATTCTAAAATACGGAAATCAATTTAAACGAACACAATGAAATCGCGCTTGTCAAGAAACTGCTAAAAGTTTTAAGAGGCTTTGTGGGAATTGGAAATATAGGCGTTTTATTAATCACTCTTTAAAACTTATTTCCAAAAATGTTTTATTATAGGATATTATATTAAAACGTAATTCCAAATTATTGAACAATTAGTAGGGAGGCTCATCATGTAACTATTTTTAGCATCTCCTTCCAATGACGTACTATCGCATCATGTAAGCAAATTGAGCTGGAGACATTACCTTTTTGCACCCTCCTATTGCGTCAAATCCGGAGACACCTAAGTAGGTCCATTGTATTGGAAAATTTCTCACACTCTATTGGAAACTTAGAGATACTGTTACATGATTCTAATTAAATTTACTATTGCGAATCCTTTTTCGAAGAGATACTAGTTACATGATAACCCTCAAGACTCTTCATTGGCACCATAAAATTTAGGTAGATTATGGAAATTAGTCGAACGGTGAAAACTTGTGTTTCCTGAGGATACCGTCTGTATAAATTATTATCTAATAGAAAAGTCAAGTCAGCTGCATAACAACATAAGAACTTTATATTCGAGACCGGTTGGGGAGTTTTCACTTTATTGTTAAATAGTCATCGTTCAAGTAATGAATTCAGCAGAACACTTTCATTGCTTTGTAAAACGTAAGCTTCAATATCCAGAGCAATGAAGGAAGACCGACTCGCACCGACCAACGGTAGATAGCATTTACTTATCTTTCAACATAAAGGTTTACCTTTTTGATTATAAAATTATTTGCGCGGACGAACAACACTTACATGTTTGCCATCTATTGCATTAATGCAGTGATGGAAGCTTCGCAGGTTGATAAAATGCTCAACTATTTGCTTCAATCCGCATCCATTAGACAGTGCTATGCATGTGGCTGCTAAGTTTTTCCATATGATTTCACCTGTTTCATAAATAATCTTCACTTATTTGTCGTAATATTAATTTTGGTTTTGCAATTTTCTACATCGATTTTTTTATTTTCCCTACCCAAATCAATTATTACTTCTTTACTTTTCCTTATAAAATGCTATGGTAATACAGGCAAGCTCGAGTTCGTTGTGTCAGCTACGTGTGTGGCCTTAAAGGTGTTGACACAATGAAGCCGCGCTTGTTGTCCTATGCCTGGAGAATAAACAAATACAACAAAATGCTCGGCTTCATTGCGTTCGTTTACATTGTTTTCAATATGCTGGAATTTGTGGATATATAAACACGACTTTATTGTGTCAACAGTTGTCCTCCAGGCATAAGAATATAAGCGCGGCTTCATTATTTTCAGAAGCTATAAGCGAGCGTGACTCCTTCCGGTGAATCTCAGCTGGAGATTTAATGGGATTGCCATCTTCAAAAAATTACACCACAAATGTTAAAAATGAGAATAAATAGTGAAATTTTTCATACAGAAGTGTAATAAAAAGTATTAATTGTCAACTTTACTTGCATTTCAAGCAGTACCAAAGGCATTATTACACATGAATGATTACACACCCTCAAGTCTAAACTTTTGTAGTAATTATTGTTTGTATGTTTACAAAAAAATTTCCAAATTTTATATTTAATACTTAAAATAAGTAGAGCAATTTTAAGAAGGTAAGTTATGTTTTTGTTCAACACACAGATGGACGATAGACACATACAGTTATAAAAATGGAATGGTAAACTGATTATGTCTGTTTAGGGAGGTAGGGGAAACTAACCAATCAAAGTGTTGTAAGAAAAAAATCACTGCATTGCTATATACTTAAATAAACAAAGCAACATGCGTTTTGTTCTATTCGACACGTCAGATTTTTCTCGAGTTTTTTTCCATCAAAACAAGTGTTGAGGTTTTCTTCAAAAGTTTTTTAAAAACAAAAAAAAGGTGAAAATTCATTCACATTAATATTCCGACGGAAGAAGATTGATTTATCAATTCCGTGATTTCATATATTTTTATAAAAATAATTTTTCAAAATACGAGACATTATGAAAGCGTCATTTTTGTACGCCGTTATGATTATTGGGTGGGCAGCTTTAATTTATGCTTTGCCTGTAACTAAAACAAAAAAGAATGAACATGAAGCAACGAGTGCACCAGAAACACCTGATGTTGAAACAGCTTTGGAATATGAACGATATTTGAAGGAAGTTGTAGAGGCTCTGGAGAGTGACCCCGATTTCCGTAAAAAATTAGACAAGGCTCCAGAAGCAGATATCAGAGTAAGCTTTTATTTCTTCTTATGCAACATAAAAATTTTAATTTTTATTTACATTAATTAGTAAAGAAAAACTAAGTTTCAAGTAAATTATACCAATAATTAATTGCATTCCAGTGCTTTTTTCTATAGAACAAGATAAATATATAAATATTTATATTCCACCTCCCTCAATTGTAAAAATTCGTTGACAAAACAAAACATCGTCATTCTACTTTGCTCTTTTTTATATTATCAATCGTGGAAATTCTCAAGCAAAATGAACGAGTTTGTCCCATATTGCAGATGAGATAAATACAATTCTCATTATAGTTATTTTGAAGCCTGACAAAGAGACAGTATCACCTTCAATATGCGCTATAATGAAAATGGATGAAAATCTTGTCACCAGTTCATTGGCATAGGAATTAGATTGAGTGTAGTATTTTTTTCCAAGTGCAATAGGATCAACTGCCAATAAAGCCTATAAAGAATCTTAAATTTCGATTATATTTTGTAAACAATTCTCATAATGGCTACTTAGAATTTGAAGGGAACGTAGTCGAATATGTTTCAAATTTAAAAAGTATGTTCCAAACATTCAAGTTTTAGCAGAATGATCCTTAGATTTGTCATCTATTACGTAATAAATAGCCGTACTGAAGAACTTGCAAATCGTGTTATTGATCATATTAATAAGAAGAATTTTAGGTTTAAGCTCATCAGAGAGATAAAAAGAGAGAAGATTCGACTAGACTTGTGCATACAAAGTGTTTATATAATTCCGCACCTATACAAAACAAAGAAATCTAATTTACATAACATTTGAAATGATTAGCTGGTCACTGCTGATGTCATGGCGAGCTTTACCAGTCTTCAAGCGAGTATATTGAAAATAGGAATCTAAGTGATCTTCCCGATGTTTTGTAGCTAACAAATCAAGTACGAAAGTCTGGTAGACTCTCTGAACTTATTAAAATTCCAGAAATCTGTTCAATTTAGAGCTAAGTAGTAAGTGAAAGGTTTAAGTTTTTCATATCAAAAATTAATGGGACTTTTCAGAATTCAATGAGCTGAATTTTAGCTTTCATTTAACGTGCGATACTCTTAACTTTGTCGCGTATTTGTATCGCATAATTTTATTGCTACACTTACGTGTTATTATTAAATATATTTGTAGAGCGGCAAGATTGCACAGGAATTAGATTATGTTAATCATCATGTACGCACAAAATTGGATGAGATTAAGCGACGTGAATTGGAGCGTTTACGTACCTTGGCCAATAAACAGTATGAACTTAGCAATGATATCGATCGGGATCATCTTAAGGTACCGCAACATTTAAATCATGCCAATGAGCATACTTTCGAAATTGAGGATTTACTTAAATTGATAAAAAAAACATCTGAAGATTTGGCCGAAGCCGACCGTAAAAGGCGTGCCGATTTTAAAGAGTATGAAATGCAAAAGGAATTCGAACGTGAAATGGCTTTACAGGAGATGAGCGAAGAGCAGCGTAAAGAATTCCAACGTAAGCAAGAAGAATTAAAACAAAAGCATAAAAAACATGAAAAAATTCATCAACCGGGTAACAAGGCACAATTGGAGGAGGTATGGGAAAAACAAGACCATATGGATCGACAAGATTTTGATCCTCATTCCTTTTTCATGATTCATGGTAAATATGGAAATTGTTTCTCTTGTAAATTTATTTGAAAAAACTTATATATGTGTGCGTGTAAATGCAGATGTTGATGGTAATGGTTTTTGGGACGAGAACGAGGTAAAGGCGCTGTTTGTTAAGGAATTAGATAAAGTATATCAATCTAATATGCCAGAGGATGATATGCGTGAACGAGCTGAGGAAATGGAACGTATGCGTGAACATGTTTTCCAAGAAAGTGATACTAATCGTGATGGTTTGATTAGTTTTCAAGAATTCTTAGATCAAACTAAACGCGAGGAATTCAATCGAGATTCCGAATGGCAAACTGTTGATCAACAGCCACAATATACCCATGAAGAATATCTGGAATTTGAACGTCGTCGTAAAGAAGAAATCGACCGAATGATTGCTCAAGGATTGGTAAGTTTAGTTTTTGTTTCAAAGATTTTATTTGCTTTTGAAAATGATTATGACTTGTCGTTGGTCTTTTTTTTTTTAGCTTCCGGCCCATCCCAATATGCCTCAAGGCTATTATCCAAATGGCGTCCAAGGGGAATATCTGCAAAATCCATCGGCCCATCCTCAACAGCGGCAAATGCATTACCAGCAAACTCAACAGCAAATACCAAATCAACAACAATATCAACATCATCAGAGTCAACCGCAACATTATCAGCATCAACCACGTGATCCACAACAATACCAACCACCAATTCAACTGAATTCAAATCAAGTTTATCAACATGTATCCGCTCAGCAAGAACCAGCAAATATTCCTCACCCCTCTGCACATCAGCAACAGATGCCAAACAAAATGTCACCACAAAATAAACAGCAACCAACTGCATATAATTCATTACCACAGCAACATACAGTTGGCCACCAAGAGCAAAACAAAGTCATAGCAGCCCAACAACCTCAGGTTCCACCAAATCAGCAACAGCCATTGCTAAATAATAACATTCCACAACAACAACAACAACAACAACAACCCTTGAATACCGGCGCAATGTTACAGCCACAACAGAACATTCCAAACAAACAATAAACATTTTGCTAATCATCATCATCATCATCATCATGCTTAATCGACACCGAAACATAACTATAGAGCGGCACTTGTTGAAATATGAATTCTGCCATTTGTAATAACACACTTCGAATTTATACAACGAAATTTTCAAATTTTAGTCTCCCGATAATTTCATTTTATCTCTAATATCGTCATCATTTTCCTTCACTTTGCAAACACTTTGCATTTCACGCTGTACATAAATTATTCGCTTATTTGTGATACATTTTTAGAAGGCAATCTATTTCTATTTCTTTATGAATGCGTCTATGTATTTATGAATTGTTTTCTATGCACCATTTATATGGACACATAATTTCCTTCTTTTTTTTTTATTTTTTCTTAACTATGATTTTTTACTCATTTATTTAGTGTTTATATATTTAATTAAATGATATAAAAACGATTTAACTCTACTTTCTTCCATTTTGTTGCATAATAAAAATATTTGACAGCATTTAAAAGTAGCGAATTTTTGCTGATTAAAGGAGATGTGGTAAATACATAGGGATTGAAAATCGTTGATATATAATCTTTAAAAATAGATTGTGCTTACCTACCTGCACAAGACCGCGGACGAGAAGCTAAAAACTTAACGCTGCAATTGATATTCAATTGAATCAATAATAACTATTCAAGCGATTTCGAACTGCAGCGGCTAACGGAAGGATATCTTGTCAAATAAATAGCGAAACAACAAATGACTTCATAGCAAAGTTTTTCCTTTCATTCATAACGCCTCGGAATATATTTCGATTTAATAAATTAAACCAATTCTTTAGCTTTTAAAATAAAAGGAAAAATAAAGAAGAAGACAAAGTCAAGACTACATATAGGTACATAAAGGGTTTATAGATGGAATTTGTGTAATTTCAATATATTATGAATTACAATCGTACGTGCGAAACATTTTCTAATGGAAGCGAAATGTTTGAGTTATACGACTACTGGAAAATTCGTTAAAGGTTAAACGAAGCCGCTATGTGTATAGGATTTACGCATGGCGCAAGCAATAGGCTGGCTAATTGCTTGATTTTCTCGCTTTTGGTTTTTCTTTTTTTTTTATATAAATTGAATTTTTATATATGCGAACGCTTGGTTGTTTTTGTGAGGTAACGTTTGCTGTATCGCCTTTTGGACTCGGAAGTCTTTTTTTATTATTCGTATTACCAATCACCCGAAATAATTTCAGCGGAAAGATTATATTCCTTAAATAATTAAATTATAGGCGCATTAAAAGAAAAATCATTGTCGTTATGTTATTGTTTTTGTTTTTTAAATTGGTTATGGTTACAAATGTTATAATATAAAAAAGAAGAAATCACAAAATTATTACTATTTGCAATTGTCCATGGTGTGATACCTACCTACCGAAGCTATCTCCAATAATTAATGCTTGGCTTTTCTATACAGATATGATAAAACTAATACGTCTGCCATCAAACTACACAACCCACACGCTAATCCTTTATGGTTCCCCCGGCATAGTCTTGTTAATCTATTTACTTAATGCATTTGGCGATGCAGTTTTTATGCAATTTTGTTTCATCATTATCTGATTTTTATAACGATCATTTTTACGACTTGTCTTTGTCCTTATGTAGTAAACTGCAAATAATTTTTGCATTTTCTCCATACCGTAGGCCTGGAGTTCGAAGACGCATTTTAAATGGCGCCGTCAAGTGCAAGGAGTTAAAAATTTCAAAATCACAATTTAATTATAGAAAGTGATAGGTGGTGTGTGGACTCTACAGCTTTTGCAAATTGTTTAAATTTTCTTTCAAAATTGTTGGATAGGTACACCAACTTTTCGCGAGAGCTATCGCCAGAGGATAATTGTTTTTATTGCTTGTTAAACTAACACTTAATTATCATGTGAAATGTTAATAAGACAACAAACGTACGACAAACAGTGAAAAGAATGTTTCGGTTATAATTAAGTATTTTGATGATGACCTCAGTTTACAAGTTACTATTCCGTCTATGTTACTGTTTCTTTTTTTTTTTTTTTTTTTAATTCTGTTTTCGAATTTTGAAACATTAAATGTCTAAAATATGTGATTTCATCATTAACGGAAAAAATTCCATTGCATTGCAGAAAAGTTTTAATTTAATTCAAAATAATAAAAAAAAAATTCATATTTGTATTTCAATATGCTTTACTTGCTTGATATAAAAGTAATCATAATTGCATTGTCATTGTCAATGCAGTAAAATTTGTTTTCTTTGTTTGTATTTTGGTTATTTTTATTTATGGTTTATGTGTTTGTGTGTGTGTGTATATACTGTTGATTACTTAGCGGTAATACATATTATAGAAAGCAAAAAAAAAATTAAAACAATAACAAATAAAGAGAAAAAAATCGAAATATTTATTTAGTTATCAATCTCAATGAGAGCAGAGAGCAAACAACTTAATTAATCCTCATCCTCCTCAGAAAAAAGAAAGTATAGATTACTTACTCGATACTCTTTGAAATGAATTGTTATTATATGAGCGTATTGGTGAGAAGAATAAAGTAGATTTTCTTGAGAGTTATTTTTCTTCTCTAAGCATATTATTGTTAAGAGGGAAAGGAGCAAGCATTTTTTATAAAAGTAAAATAATAATACGTTCATGCTGCTAAAGTATCGAGTGAGCAAAAAATTATATTTGTTCATTACCTATGGCTTATTATAATAAGTAAATTAATATATAATACGAAAAATTATATTATATAGCAACAGTTCAAAATATAAATTCGATGCATGCTAAGCAAACTTTTAACAAGTTTATGATATTATTAAATATAGAATATCTACGATATTGTATGGTAATGCTCACAAGATATATAAATGAATTTTTTTTTTCACATACAAAAAATTTTTTAATAAAAATACATATAGTAATGAAAGAGCCAAACGGAAATATTATTTCAACTATTTCGACTTGAGATTAGCAAGACCGTAATGATTAATACTTAACAACAATAGGTATATATATATGTGTGTGAGTGTATGTATGTATGTATGTATGTATGCAGATTCATATATATATATATATAGTAGTGTAGTAGTATATGATAGTGTACGTAATAAATCTGTGTGCGTATGTATATATGTTATGTTTTGTAAATTTCGTTTTTTGTTAATCCATCGATTTGGCGTAACTTTTGCAAACAGTTATGCAGCCAATGATTTACTAATATAATCAGGTATACCTATTTATATGGCCTTTTTAAGCCAATCTCAATTTTTTTTTCATTTAATCATTTTAGCTAACTTTGTTGAATTCCATTAAAGTTTCCGACAAGCAACGAACTCATAATTGGCACTTATGTATAAAACTAATCAAATTAATAGATAAAAACGTATATAACATTACGATATTGAGCTATATGTAAGAGTAAGAATTATATTAAAATACGTGTGAGAAATGATAAAATTGAAAAATTTCGCATTACTTGATTTATTCAATTAATTCTGCCTTTCATATAACGCGATACGCATTATAGGAGAGACTTGACTGTATGTGATATTAATAAGTTTTTAAAAAAATATGTTCTTGTCTTTCAAGCGATGCTTTAACAAAACCACTTTGTTCAAAAACGAAAATTTTAAAGATCTTAGCAGTAACCAATTTTAATGATTTAAATATGTTAAGTAAAAAATGAAAAACTCTTTGTGTAAATGCTTCCAAAAGGTAAATCTAAATAGTCTTTAGTAATTTGTATTCGCATTCGTATTTATATATATTTATTTATATGAACTGATAACTAAAGATTCGCAGCAACTGAAAGTAATCAATTTGAAACATCTGTTGTTAACAAAATGAAAAAAAAATGTAGAAAAATGTTACTCGCGCCATGACTTGATTACAGTTTTCATCTCCTATTGTTTCATTATAACGTGAGTCATTTAAAACTAAACATATGTTTTATCATGTAGATCTCGCAGTGTGCATAAAATGCAAAACATTACAATTTACAAAAAAATAATAAAAAATAAAATTTAAAAAGAAACCATGAAAAATTTTAAATTTATTTTTCGGATTTTATAAAACTAGCCGGTCGAGGAAGACCACTGCGTTTAATATTCGTTGGGGGCCTTAGGCCAGAAGGTTTGGGAATACCTGTAGAACCAATAGTAACTTTCGTTAAATTTGCTGGTACATTTACAGCTTTAGCTGTTAATCCTATAGTACTGGATGGCTTCAAGGCTTGAGACTGCTTAGTAAGACTGTGTGATGAAGACGCAGAAGACATACTCTAAACAAAAAAAAAAAATAGAAATATTTCGTAATCATAGTAATCACAATGTGCTCCGAAACTTACATCTGTAGGAGAATGTCTTTCAATGTCGGACTCTAGATCACCCGTAGGATGTTGAGCAGCTTTAGCCATTACATTAAGACTATAGTAACCCGATGTAGGTCGCACAAGCCCAGCACGCTTTGGAACACCATTAGTTCCACCACTTCCAGGCGCTCGTATACCAGATACAAGCTTTGGTACCTTAAATACTGAATCATCTTTCTTCTAGAAAAAAAAAAAAAAAACAAAAAAAAAACAAAATTAAACACTGTGATTTCACCTTAAATAATAGCACGGCCGGATATCAAAAATAAAAAAATGTTTGAAATGAAAGATGAATTATATAAACAAATTTTTTAAATAATCTTTGATCTAATTGTCTATAAAGTGGAAAATAAATTTTTTTTTGATATCACCAGGATCACTCGCTGGTTTTTAGGCATAATTAGTACATATAAATATGAGTGAAGGAAAAAGGGGCGCAAAAACAATGAAATTCCGTTCCTTATAATCCAAAAGATATTTTACATATTTTTTTTAGCTATTTAGTAATGCATTGCCTATATAATGCCTTATTTCAGAAAGGTCGTTATATAAAAAACAAGGAAGGAAGAAGAAGAACCTTTGAAACCCGCTATATTTATCTTTAAAAAAAAAAAATTTTATCGATGGGTGGGGCGTTTTTTTCTATTTTTATGAAATACCGTGAAAATTTCTATTGTTGAGTCAATGAGTCCGGAAATAGAAGTAGTCTTGGCTTATTTAACGCTGAAAACGTGGTTTTTAAACGATTTGTTCCATTTTGAATACCAACGTATGTGAAAAAATTTTCAATGCTTTTGTCAAATATCTTAATTTCTTGACCAAGAAAATGGTTATCGCAGACATTACATAGGTAAACATAAAAATGGACAGATTGACGGACATATGCGTCTAGGTGGATTCCGAATTTAATACTGATCAAGAATACATGCACTTTTTTATGAAGTTTCAGAAACTTGTTTCTTAATGCTACAAACGTTTTCACAAAAAAATTAAATTCCAATACTTTATTATATCGCGTGGGCTTGGTCAATCCCTTTCATTTTTGGACTAGTACTACAGGATAGTTAGGTCAATAAATGTGTTAATTTTTACAGAGCTGTTTGCTATGGTAATAAGTAAAAAATCGAAACTTTTTTTTGTTAAAAGTACACCTGTATCCTTTGACCGATTTGGTTCATTTTCAATACCAAACTGCTTGCAAGAACTCCCAATGTTTCTATCACATTTGAAGCCGATATTTCAATTTTTGCAGTCAAGAGAATTAGCACCACAGACATTACACAGATGGACACGGGCACAGACAGACACACGGATATGTTTAAATCGATTCCAAATTTTATGCTGATTCAGAATATATATACTTTATGGGGCCTCTGAAGCTTCCTTCTCAATGTTACCATCAAAATGATAGATTGAATAAACCCCCCTCAAACGATGGTCAGAATTTCCTAACAAAAATCGCTTTCTGCTAGTACTTCGACGTACTAAATTGATGCGAACGTTTATAAACGTTTCCATGAAGAAAATGTTAAGTAAAACTAAAGATATAAATAAAACTTGGGATATAAATAATAACTTTCTTTCGGATGGTGGCAGTGGAATGGACAAGTAGTTCCCAAACTAAATCAATTAACGCAAAAACCAGCTTTGTTTAGGGATTATTCAATACGTAAATTAAGGTGAAGTTTTACGAATGTCTAGATGGAAATAGATAGGATGGATCTGGGTAATTGCAACTTGCTATATTTAGTTTTCATGTCAAATTAATATGATGAACCAATTTCGATCATGAAATATTAATATAAAAGCGTGCCATTGATAGGACCGTTTATATGGGGGGTCCAACCGATCCAAACTTTCCACATCTATTTCAAATACTAAAATACTACAAAATTTTGCAACTTTCCCTTTTCAAATCGGCCGATATGTGGAGAGTGGTCGTAAAAATATTTCGATCGTTCCATTTTCTATAGCGCTTATCTTTGAGTCAAAACATTTCAAATTCGTCAAAATATCTCGAAAATTGCGACCTGCAAGTTGAACACAAAAATGCATGGACAGACGGAACAGATATAGTTAAATTGATTTACAAAATGATTCTGTGTGGACAGGTATATTAAGAAGTGCATCTATACTAAGTCCATCTGAGTGTTGCATACAGCTGCGCTAGCTTAATATATCCTGTATTACAAGTGACGTAGAGTATAAGAAGCTTTTATATGGCTAAATGGCTTAATTTTTGATAGCTTATGAAGCAAATTGGCCTATAATAGTGATCTGATAAGAATTTAGACCATGTGCATCTATTTTTTGGACCCCGCTCCATTTAAAAGTTCTTAGGAAAACTAAGCTTTTATATGACAAAGTCTAATTTTTAGTACTTGACGACGAAAAACATCATAGATTTTTGATAAGAAAATTAAATTTTCCTGCTCCCATTCAAAAGGTTGCCATGAACATGGAAACAAAGCATAATTTTTGTTATTTTATTACGAAGATAAATGAAGAATTGTATTGGGCGGAATGGGGTACGGTATCTTTTGGTATGAAAACTGGAAATGAATAAATTTTTTGTAAAAAAAAAATCTTTTTTTAAATCGGTCGTAAGAGATCTCCGATATTTGTCCAATCCAATTCGATATATGTCCAATAATTTTTCTCTTGACATCAAAACAAGCTAATGTATCAAAAATACGTAGACAGACATCGGATAAACAGACGTAAAGATATGTTTAATTTGCTTTAGAAAATGATTCTGGATTAATTGATACAATAAAGAACAGTCTATCTCAATCTTTCGCGCATCCATCCGTAAAAACTTAATAAACTCATATTACAAGTGATGTAGAGTATATCAAAATTATCCTATATATTAAAAATTTGACTCACGTCTTTTAGAATGCGTAAATATTTAATGTATAGTATTTACCTGTTGAGTAGTTTGCTGTTGCGAATTGTTAGGAATTAGTATCATTGAATTTCGTACTTGATTGGGTTTAACCTAAAAGATTGAAGTATATTATTAATATTATAAAAAAGAATTGAGTGCTTTTAAAACTACTACTAACTCCCGCCACAAATTTTCCAAAAAAGTAAATTTTTTTATTGCCTTAATATATGGTTTGAATCTTCTAAAATATGTGAAAAAAATTCATTATCCGCAAGAAATTTTTTGACCTGAAATTTCAAACATTTCGAGTGTCGACAGTGTCCAAATAATCATCTGCTGGGAAGTTATAGTTCAATGTCGTACGGGAAATTGCCTGTATCAACTGAATCTTTGCTTGAAAGCTATAGTTTAGTGTCGTAGGCCTTGAATTCTAATTTCTCTGATATACTAAGAGATGTCTTTGGAAGGTAACACATTAATTAATATGTCTCCGGGTCTAATATATATATATATGGCAACACTGCTGACAGACTCATGATTTCTCGATTATGAAAACCTTTAAACGATGTGTATCAAAATTTCAAGATATTCTGATAATTAGTTTACTGATTATAATGGTTTTAGTGACGCTTTTTTTGCAATTTGCGAAATAATGGATAACAAAAAAATGCGTATTTTGTTTAAATATTGCTTTTTTTGATGGAGAAAAATACTCTCGAGTGAGCAGTGGCTTAATAAGCGTTACGGAAATTCTGGACAAGAGAAGTTTGTTATTGATTGGTATGCTGAATATAAATATCGATGAAGCCCTGGTCGCTCAAAAACATAAAAAAAGTTACAAAATAGTTTTAGAAGGCCGTAAAGTAAAGTTCCGTGAGATAGCTGATACGTTAATGATAGTATGAGGGAGTGTGTTTATAATTTTATATGAAAATTTTAGTATGCCTAAGTTGCTTTCAAAGTGGGTCCTACGGTTGGAGCTATTGAATGAAGCAATGAATTAAACACGGATTCATCAACATACTTCAGAGTCCAATCGGCAGTCAACCAGTTGGGTTAAAACAGCTAAACTAATTTACAGTGTCGTTACCCTTTTAAAACTCAAGGTGAACAAGTACTAGAAGTGAACATAAAATACAAAAGAGAAATACAAGCTGAGGTGAATATGTGAAGTGGTGAGAGGAAGTGTAGATTCTACTGATTCTAATCATACCCAAAAAACTGTTACGAAAATCACAAACTGGTAAAATATGATTGCAATAAATTTGGCAATATCGATGACAGAGGAAATTTCTTCTAATGCGTTAGCTGCTACGGTCACAAAAAGGCTTAATTGCCGAGTCAATAAAAACAAAAATTGACAAAGAATTCCCGCGAAATTGAACAGGTGATGCGATTAATAAAACTGCGCCGGGAAATCCAGCAGCAAAGGAGATTATCAGGGATCGCAGAATGAGACGCGGCGTTTATGATGTTCATAATGTTTAATGAAACTACGCCGGGCAATTTAGCAGCATATTCGGATGGTTTATAAGCGGAGTATTTCGCTAAAAAAAAGGGCAATTTGCAAGAAATCAGTCGCAAGGAGCCAATCGTAAGAACTCAGTCGTGATAAACACTCGGCAGAAGTCAGTCGCGATAAGCACTCGAAAGAAGTCCGTCATAATAAGCATACGGAACAAATTCGTCGTAACATAGAGTCGCAAGTCGTCATGCACGCGCGCCCACGCGCCCGGTCGTAATGGACAGTTATATACTGGTAGCTCTCTATACTGATAATTGTACGTTAAGAGTAGAATAATGATATGCGAGGCAAATAAGTATTAGAGAAATAAGTTCCTTTTAGTTAATTGTAAAAGCCATTGGGTCTATAAATAAAATCTACTCTTTTCGCGATCTAGCGATACGGACTCTGTCTGGAGGCAATTTAGTAACGATATGATTTATTTTAGATTGTTACAATGCCGTTACCCCTCAAACTTAATTTAATTTTTTTTTTTTTAAGTTTCGAAAGTGTTTTAATTTGTTGTCGAAATGCGGGGTAGCCCATCGGTCCAATAGACGTATCAACGATTGCATTCAAACTAATTGAAAATCGTATGTTGCTCAATACTTTTGAAACTATCCAAAGTATATATAAAAATGATATCTAATATTATTGTGAAAATCGAAAAAAACAAAGTAAACTGAACAAGTTTCAGGCGTATACTAGTTTTGGTCAGTATCGATATGTAATAAATAAATATATTATACACTGAAAATACTTACTAAGCCACTACCAATACTGCTTGGTTTTCGTAATCCAAATGTTTTCGTTGCGGATGAAACTCCATTATTACTATTAATTGTCGATGAGCCAGTTATATTACCGGATAAATTATGAAACGACTTTGATTTGATGCCCATGGGGCTCTTAAGATCGTTGCACGTTTTGTTTTTGTTTACATTAACTGAAATTTGATTGGCTGAAATTTTTGTCGTTCCGCCCTGTCCAGATGTTTTAGTGCTTGCATTTATTTGACGATTAACGGTTTTTTCCAGTTCGTCGGCTGAAGTCGCTTTACTGACTGCGCTAAATTTAGTTAATCCACTTATGTAACGAGGTCTTGACAGCGAACGTGGTTTCGTAGCGTTTTGTTCTGCTGATTTTACAGTTGAAATAAGAGGAGCTACTTCTGGCAAGTTTCGAATGACTGATTGTTTTTCTCTAGGCTTTCTATACGTTAAATAATTTGTAGTGATTTTGGAAGCAGTTTCCATATCCCCCGAAGTTTCGTTATTATAAGAAACTAACGAATCGGAACCGTCACATCGGGAATTTCTTTGACTATTAGGTTGCGAATCATTTTTTTCGTTATCTAGTTGTAATTGCTGCTCATAACCGTCATCTATACAAGGCACATTTAGTTCAGGTTTTGTAGATGCTTCATCTCCACCGCCACGATTCTTAGTAATACTAATAGTTTTGAATCGATCTCGATCACGTTCACGCTTCTCCGCTAGTCTGTAATGAATTGCCTGTGAATCTTGATTATAATTTGTGAGATTTATATTTGGCGGAATTATATTTTTTCCATCAGACGCTGTCTCTCTTTCTTCAAGTACAGTGGCCACTACGTCATCGTTTTGATAACAATTATTCCCCATGGTGTTGGCGATACATTCAGTCTCATTTGTTACATTCGCACGTATCGCACTGTCTTCGTTGGACAGCGTGAAGGACGTTGATGTCAAAGGCAATCTCGGGTTTGTAGTTATATTCGAGAGATTAATATCATCGTAGAGGCGACTGCGTCTACTTAAAAGGCGTTCATTACCATTACTTGAATTGTTCACATAAGACACGTTAAGGCCATTTGATAAATGTATTGAATTCTTGGAATCGTTCATGTTACTGGATACACACTCCTTGAAAGTGCTTTTCTGTGTTTCATTCGTTTCGTTTACTACTTGCGAGCACTCTGTCAGCCTTTCGTTGAATGTCTTTTGCTCTTCTTTATCATGATCGTTACGTACGTAGTACGTAGCATTAAGATTTTCTTTGGAATGATGGCTTTCATCGTCTGTGCAAGAGGATGTTTCATTGTGACTTTTCTCTCGACATGAACTGTAATTGAAACGTTTTTTAATAGAATCTAGCGACTTTTTCATTTTCAATTGTTCTGCATTCAATTCCACTTTACTAAACTCATCCAGCATATGATCAAATTCCTCTTCATTGTTATTCGATGCCAACAAATTTGCTTCCGCTTCTGCCAAATCCATCACATTTTGCATTTCTTTTCTAGCCATGTTCTCGTTAACGCTGAGTCTGTAAGTCTTATTCATAGGCTCATGCGGACTTTCAATATCATCAATCATTTCCATCGATTTTTGAGTATCTAGCAGTTTACCCATGAATGATGCCGCATTGACGGGTTTACTTTTGCTTTCCACTTTGGATTCGTCTAAGTCATATGTATCATCAAGTTTTCTCCCAGAGAACTTTGAAAAACTCGAATCAATTGGTGAAATATTTATATCTTTATTTATATCCAGTTGGGGAATAAAAATCGGCTTCTGACGCACACCAATTGTAATTGGTGTGGATTCGACATACGTCATGGTATCCATTGTGTTTTTTAAGTGTTCGGGCGTTTCACTCTTCGTAGTATTCAAAAGTATATCAAAAGTCGTATCAGCAGCCTTAACGGCAGCAACTGTTGAAAGACGTCTTGCTTCATCGAGTGTAGATAGTTTCTCTTCGTTTGATGATAGGGCTGAGCCGTTTGCAGCCATTCGATTTATTACCGTAGATGGTTTTTCGTTAGTTGTACTTTCGTACATACCGCTTTCCACAAGATTGTATGTAATATCGCCAATCATTTCATCGGCTAGCACCACTGTGCGATTAATATTTTCATTACCAGTCTTAAAGTTATTGCAAGCACCCATATCAAATGTACGATCCATGTTGAGATTTTTTATTGTACGATTCGCACCCTCTACGCTCTCGGTTGAATTATCCATAGTACTACAGCCTGAAGCGGTTTTGCTTAGATTTAACGATATATCATCAGTTTGACCAATATGGGAATCTTTGATAAGAGTACCATCACCGGACATAGTTAATGATTCCAGTGCTTTGCGATCTCTAATCATATCACTCAACGTATAACCATCACTAGTCGCTTTATCGTTTAGATTGAAGATACATTCACCATTTTCAATAGCGGTATTGAAATCCAGACTGTTGGTAGATTGCAAAAAGTTTAAGTTGGAAAAGTCTGCAGATGTAATAAGTGAGTTATTCATGCGATCAGTAGAAGCGTCCAGTGATATAAATGAAGGAGGGGATGTATCTTGTAGAAATGATTTTTGCATTGTAGTCACTAAACCACCAATTTCCAAGTTGAGCATTGGATTTTCTGTAATTTGTTGTGCATTTTGATGAGAGGAATGCGCCTGCAACAGAAATAGAAATTTATTATTGATGGTTACACACTCACATTCTTATATACACGCACACGTTTTGACTGTAATAAATATTCATGTAAATGAAATCAATCATGAAATCTATGTGTATCCGACTTCAAGATTGCGCAATCAATGAGTCACTAGTTATCGAAAATAACATTTCCTTTTTGTCAGAGAATATATCTCGATTTGATATTCACAATGCAACAGCTTACAATATTGATTTATTAAGAAAAAAAAAAAAAAAAAAGGAAAAAATGTTTCTTTTCAAAATTTGTTTCATTTTAAAAAAGCGTTGAAGTGAAACTATTTAACGTTAAAACAATGTCAATAATAATTTTAGCGATTTCTATGGCCGCCATAGAGATGAATTCAAACATTCGAATTAAGCCGGAGCATCATAATAATAAACGATATAACTTCTTCATGAAGTATCTGATTTATAAACTAATCTGACATTAAAATATAAAACTTTGTAATAAAATTCATGTTCATTATTGGCATATATCATAGATCAAAACTTTTGTTGGCTTTTAAAATAATCTTCTATATACCAATATTCTTGCACAAAGTCACTTAAAGTCCCTATATATATATATATATATATGTGTTCGTATATTATTGTGTTTGGTTAATTATTTAAACATAATGAAATATTCTTAATATGTTATACTTACAAAATGATTGCTTTCAAGATTTTGTACCAATTTCCGTTTTGGTCGCGTGAATGTTCTGGAGTCTAATTTATAAGCTGCACGAAAATTTATGCACATATTTTTTAGTTATCATCGTTAAGCAACCGATTGTTACAATTGCATGCAGATTTCAACGCGTGGGAACATGGTCGATAGCAAAAATTGAAACGTGAAGCCAACATTCCAAAATCGTTCAAATGCAAACATGTAGAATAAGAAAAATAAAAAAAAAAAAAAACATGATATATTATTAAAAAGAAAATTGGTTTAAAACGAATCTTTAATGCCTATCATTTGTCATCAAAGAGCCAGTAAATGCTAAGGCGACTTTACACAATTATCAATAAGATTCGAAATATGTAAGTCATAGAAATCTGCATTGGAAACTGTACAAGCAAGCAAGCAAATTCGTCTGCACTAGCGAGTAGCGGAATCGATTTATCATTTGAAATCACAACGCAAAAACTTTGTCGAAGCGTATAAACTTTCTTATCTTAATCTTTTTCGTTTCATTTTTTCATTTTTTTGCTATATTTAAAAGTTAATCCAACCAATTCCTGGGTCCACACACGATAAACTCTAAAATCTATACTTGTCTTGCTTTTCTTTTTTTAAGATTATAACATCAATTTTATTTATGATATTTCTGGGAGTTACAAATGATTAATCATTATAGACTAAGAAAGTTTTGTATTTTACATCCGAATTTTGACAATTGTACAGATTATCTCTGAACACTAGTATCGTATATCTAAAGGTAAAAAATTAAAATTATATGAAATCTTCAACATAAGATTTATAAATTAAAGAATGAACTTCGTAGCCAGTCTTCAAAATAAGCAAGAAGAGTATAAAAAAGCATTCGCCAAAATATTGCAATACCATCATTTGTAATTATCGAAAGAAAATATATAATTCTTCGATTTATGTCGAGAGTGCAAATTTACATTTTCAAGAAATAAGTAAAGAAATCTCGTTAACCTCGATTTAACTATATAAGCAGTTGGCTACAATTGCCATGACATTTAAATCGTATTATTTCCATTATTCATGATGTTTATAGATTGTTACAAAAATATTACCCGTCTATTATTTATAGATAAAATTCTATACCAGTTTTAAAATACGTTGTGGCTAAAAGAAAAGTCGATCAACCCACTTAGTCTTCACATGAAACTTATAAAAATTATGAAAGACACAATTTATTTTGCTTACCTTGCTCTAATGGTTGTTGCGGTGTTTGATTAATTGAAGGCGGTAGACAATTATTACTTTTCCATTGTTGCAATATGTTGGATATATCATCGTGGGTTTTATCCTCGAGAAATCTGTAATATTCAAATCACAGGGTGGTATCATTTTTTAATTAAAAATTTATAATAAACGTATTTGATTTTTCACTTACATAAATGAATCATCTTTCAGTGCCTCATCTATATCCAAAATATCCATGACTGTAACTGAAATATATGATTTTTTTCAGCAGAAAAATACAAAATTATCACTTAAAATATAAAGTTCAAGCAAACAAACGCTTTCATTTAACTGTTAATTTAACTGTAAAATTAACGGATCTCTTTTTTTACATGTACATGAACTTTCATTAAGTTTATAATATTCCAATATACGGACTGTGCGAAGACACTATATAGGGTATAGTTATTCTTGATCAGCGTAAAAGCTTAAATGATCATTATCAAAGAAATAAATAATTTTCCTTGGTTTTTTAAAATTAAATTAAGAAAACTAATAAAATTGGTCAAAAAACCCTATAGAAGCAAATTTAGATACATCTCCGAACGCGTATTGGAATATACAAAAGCAGGAACATATAAACGCAGTAATTTAAAAAAATTCTCTTCGCCGCCTTAAGACACTCGATGTCATTACATATTGTCAATGGCTTGCACATATTGATATATTTTATTTTTATTTGACTTATATGCATATATTTTTTTTAATATAATGTCTTCAAACTGTTTTGTCGTTTCTGATTTTTTTTTTTTACAAATTATTTCAATTAGTTTACTGACACGCCCACACATTTAGTAGCAAATTCATTGATGGGTACCCAAAATTCGTCGAAGGTGAATGAAGCTTTCTTACTGGTTGACCCTGTTTACCTTTATTATTTTCTCATTAATTGCTTTTTTTTGCAATGATTTTAAAAAGTACAAAAATTTCTCCTTTTTTGTAGTTATTGTTTTTTTTAAAAAGTAAATAAAATATGCAATTAAACAAATATTTTAAAAAACAACAAACTAAATTCCTTTATAAAAGCACTATAAAATGAAATTTTCGCAAATTTTCTCCGTCACAAATTTTCTGTTTTATATCTCTTTCTATTCTTCGAATTTTTTTTCTTTGTTGAAGCACTAGTAATGTTTTCCAGTTTATTATTTTTTATGAAGTAAAAATCTAATGAATGTCAGTTGCCGATTGTAAACAATATTGTTGTTGAAGTTAAAAGCAAATTATGCAATAAATCTAATTTTGTTTTTACATACGCACCAATCTAAAGTAAAATTATGCTCACGTTATTAAAAATAACAAATTAATAAAGACCCAAAATGCGCTGTCAAAGATGCCATATATTAATAATTTTGTCTATTATGAAAGGGAAAGGAATTTGTTCCCCATTTTCGAAATACTACTTTAAATCAGTTTATGTAATTTTTACATCAAATCGACGTAAAGTATGCTTAATAAAAAATTTTCATTTAGAAAATTTTGCACTTGAATCAATAATAATAAATGAAAAGTCAGGTTGTAATAATAAATGTGAAAGATTTAAACCGATTTATTTCCAGGTCTAAAGGGTAAATTATATTCTATATATAATATATAAATTTTTTTTATAATATATATAATATGAAATATAAAATTCGTCTTCTACCTTCTTTAGTTTTGTTCTACTTTATCCGCCAGGCCTGGAAATGTAAGCCCGTTTCAATTATGTTTACAACTACTCTTCCTCATTAATTAGAGGTACATGTTCAAATTTATAAAAAATACTATTAAATTTCTTGACATGAACAAATGGAAATGGAGTTAAAAATTATTTCTGCTCAACTTTTTTAGATTCATTTAATTAAACATTTTACAATGATAATTAAAATTAGTTTAATACCTACAAAGCAGATAGAGTCTTTCGATATTTGGCTGGACGACAATTAAGCCGCGCTTATATTCCCATTAATTTTAACATATGGAAAGCAATGTAAACAAACACAATCAATATTGTGTTCACTTGCACTAGTATTCATATGTTAAAATTTGTGGGAACATAAATGCGTTCTCATTGTTTTTACAGCGTCTGGCTCTATTTACAAATTGGATCAATGCAGGATAATGCTTACATATCTTTTTTCTAAGTTTCGTTGAAGTAATTAACAAAATTTGAAAAGCTACATTCGTCATTACATTTCATTGTAATTTTCGTTGCTGTCATTTATTTCGATTAATAAAGCGGAAATAGGAAGCAACAGATGTACCGTGTGTTTTATACAAATAAACTATATAACTATAACTAACTAACTATATAATACAAGACTTGTACAAAGGCACACAAGATTAAAAAAAATTAATGTGATTTTCAAGGTTTTAAAAACTAAATAAAGAGTAATTCCCCTTCTTTTGCAAGACGGACTCATTATATTGCTGCAGATTATCAAATATACGCGTTTACATCACTTTCTATATGTTTAAATTTGTGGGCATATTAGCGCGGCCTCAATGTGTTTCCAGCCTTAATATGAAGTGTATACAATAACAGTCATTTTTAGAGTTGCAATTTTATGAAAACTCAGCTGAAGAAGAAAAACGTAAACAAACTTAATCATATTGTTTGTTCACCCCAGCCGCTTGGAATTGAATTAGCGTTATCTTAAAAATTAAATTATTTTTGTATTCCTTCTATTATTTTAATGAAACTTTTTAGTTTGCTTACTTTTTTATTTTTATTTATCCATTTTCTTTCGACAGATTAAAAGTATAACAATAAAAATAAGATTATAAACCTATGACTTAATCTTCCTCCAATATGTCAATCCAAAATTCGCAACGAATGCGTTGACGAAGGAATCGATTTCATCTATGGTTACCTGTAATGCGCACTTATCACGCTAGAACTCTAAAACATATATAGAGCAATTCGAAAACAATCCAAGAACTGCACATAATATTTGCAATTATCGCTTTATTCTATTTGTAGAGATCAATGTTTCATCAGAAAAAGTTTTAATTGTTTAATCGTTCGCCGTCAGTGCTACTTCCTCGCTTAGTCGTCTACCTCTTTTTTTCTTGGAGCAACTTTAATTGTAATTTTGAGTTTTTTCAGGATGGCCTTTGATAAAAGGTAGCATTTTACATAACTACTCCTTGAAAGTTGATCTGAAATCGCAGCTGTTGTTTACTTAGACGAATTTATACAAATGAAAAGAAAGAGCTACGTATCGTTCATGTTGTTAAAACGTTTTTAAATTTATAGTAGCGTGAGGAATAGTAAAATAAAAACACTTCTCTTCCATTGAGCACGCACATACATTCATCAACTTCTCTCATTGATGGCAATGGTTTAACTTTTTCGCTGTGAGCATATTTGGTGCCCATAAAACTTTCATACAAATCGTTAACATCACTTTTTAGGAGATTTCCTTTTCCCCTTTCATTTTGTGAAGGGAATTGTAAGATTTGCCGTAAGGAGTGAATGCGAATATATGAAACACTTAGAAATACTTGAGATAGACTCACTTTTACTTTATTATATCAGTCGATTCAGAACCATTTACTGAATTGGCTTTGAAAAATTTTATGATGAAAATCATTGACGAACTTCGGTAAATCAAGTGGTATAGGGTATTCAATGGTCGGCCGTACCCAATTACCATTTTTTAGCTTTCTTTTAGAATCTTAACTAACTATTCGGCGTGGATTTTTGGAGAATTCATATCAATTTTCATATTTTGATTGAAAGAATAACAGACAGTGCACCTCTAGTATTTCGAGATAAAATGAGAGATTCGATAGATCGACACCTTTCTTTGATAGTGTGCATTAACTAAGACTATAATCAGTGAAATTAAACTTTATGAATACCATAAACGTCGTGTCCCATTCTGCGATACCTGTTAATCAACATTACTGCTGGATTTCCTGACGCAGTTTTATTAATCGCATTATTTGGTCAATTTCGCGCGAATGCTTCTTTTTAGGGCCATAAAAAAATTCTTTTGATTGTAAAATATTCTCCTTCTTATTAATTTTCTTCGAAGATTATTTGCTACAAGATGCATCTCCTGCGGCATCTGTCAGAGAGAGAATCGCAAATTTCGCACAATTTATGTGAACCGAAATGACAAAGAAAAAAAACAAGAGAATCAATCATTGAAAGCTTTCAAATTGCTTTTAGTTTCATTTCTACCTAATGGTCATCATCTCGATGAAGTAATACTAACGTATGTTTATATGAAACGCTTTTAATCGAACATAAGTAACACATCATTTCACAAGTTCGCAGTATGACATGTAGATGCCGCCACTACCGATGAATCCGTATGACTTCTAGATAGTACCACCGATTGTCAGATGAAATGTGATAAAATTTCTTGATCATTAGTTTACAAGTTACAGCTGTTTTAGCCTAAGTGGCTGACTGCCGATTTGACCCTAAAGTGTGGTGATGAATCATTGTGATGATAATTCATTGCTTCATTCAATAGCTTCAATGCCTTTTTTGTCAAAAATAAGCAACCGCAGCACCCACTTTCATGTCAGGTAGTAAATGCACTTGTTCCCCCACAAAATCTTTGAAGGTATCAGCTATCTCAAGGAACTTTACTTTACGGTCTTTGGAAATTATTTTGTAAATTTCTTTTTATATACGCTTTCGCTTGAAACGCTCTCGTCCTTATAACTGCTTAACGGAATTACCGTTTGAAGTGTATTTTTGTTTGAAAATGTGTTTTGATATAATTATGAAAACTCTCTATAAAGATATCTCTGAGTGCATTGGAGAAGTTAGAAATTAATAGGCAAGAGATTAGGATTTAACATCCCCAGCAGGAGTTGATTTTACACACAAGCAGTCTTTCTCGAGCATTTACATACTGTACTGTACATACTGAGCGTTTATTGTACTGTAAATGTTATGGAAAAAATTCGTTTCAAGTAATGAATTTTTTTTTTACATATTAGTTCAAAGAATTCATTAATTCAATGAAAAGAAAAATTTTTTTTTTTTTTTTTTTTTTAATCTACGGTCGTTTTATTCGTGTTATCCCTTAAGCTTAAATACATGCATTTATAAATGTTCTTTGCCAAATAACATAGAGAATCAGGGAACATTTTGAAATATAATTAAAATTTTAGAATTTTTTATTATTTTGTAATTTGGCTAAAAAAAAAACATATCAAAATTATTATTATATATTATTAGAGAAAATTTACAAAAAAAAACTATTCAAGTTTTTTAAAATACATCTTGGCGAACACAATCTGTTGACTGATTGCATTTCAAATTTGTCAACATTAAAACTTTTATGTATAACTGTAAAGCTCTTAAACACACACACACACACACACAATGATTTATAATAATAATATTTTAAGAACAAATTTTACTGTTACTGTGACTTGCTTTGTTAAACGCGCTTTAATTAAAACTGTAAATACTCCTTATGTACTCATGGTCGCATACTATATAACAAATACACTGATAAACGTGCATATAATTGCTAGGCTTTGTATTCAGCTGAAAAATTACCGAAATATTATACAAATATTTGTTAAATGTTGTACCAGATAAAAGTTATAAATTAAGTTAGTACACACACACAAATATATACATACATACATACATACATACATATTTAAATAGCTGTATGCTCTCATACTACTATCGTAGTAATGTAGTGTAGACAGACAGTGGCAATGTAAGCATGTATTGCTTGTTTCGCGTATGAAGTAAATCAACGCTTTTATGTTCGAAATGTTTTGAAAATAAAGCTAAGCTTTGTGTTAAATATTTATAAAAAAAAATCAAAAAGCAAATCAGACAGTCACACTGTTCTCAATACTAGATCGAGCCGTAAGCTTAACTTTAACGCATCATTCCAAAAATTAATATCGCATAAAAGACACGAACCTAGTAAAAAGAAAAAGAAAAAGAAAAAGAAAAAAAAAAACAAATTTATTGTAAATAAAATAATTTAACGGCGTTTGAAAAACACAAAAGAGAAAGGGAGAGGTTTGTGTGCGTATGTGTGTGTGTCTATTTCTTATAGTTCTTTTAAATATAATTAAATTTTAGAAAATATAAAATTTATACAGAGAAGAAATAAATCAATTACACAAATATAAACCGCTATTGAAAAATTTGATTTAATATTATTTTTTGTTTTTTTTTGTCTTATTTTTTTTTTTCAAATATTATTGTGTGATTTTACAAAAATTAAAGCAACAGAATTAAAGCAACATTCTTGAACAACGAGAGCCACAATAGCGACAGTAACCCAAATGTGTTAAGCTCTGACTTGCTTAACTATTCAGTTGTAATAAAACTAGTTTTGAAAGTATTAAAATGTTATTTAATTGATTGAAAACAAAAATAAAAAAAAAAAACAAAAAAACAAAAACAAACAAAAAATGAATGATTTAAAAAAAGAAGCGAAACAATTTTTTTATGCTTTTGTGTGTTATTAAAAATAACCTTTAAAAAAAAATTCTCAAATTTTTAAAGATCGTGAGCTAGAAATGTGAAGAAACTTCTTTGTAATTTCAAAAAGTAAAGTTCAACCCATTTTTTTTTTTTTTTTGCTTAAAAAGGTTCAATAACCTAAAAATAATAAAAGAAGTAATAGAGAGATAATAAACCATTGTCTGATAGATTTAATGTTTATAGCTAATTAAAACGATTTAAAGCTTAAAATTAATTAAATTAAAATTATAACTAAATAGCATTCCGGTTAAGTCATGTGTTTTTTTTTTTTCTAATCAATAAATTTTATTTCAATTTTTTTTTTCTACATGCATTTGTTATTAAATACATTATACTCCTTAAGCTAATATCTGCGAAAATGAATTTACACTATTTTTATTACTTGATTGTGTAATATTTTTGACAACTGAAACTGAATCCAAAATGAAGTAAACGGTCGTTTGATTAGTGTTGAATTTTATTTTCAAATTTACTTATATATCCGCTTATTTATTGATTTGATCTTTTTTTAATATATAGAAAAAAGATACAGAAAATTTGAAAATATTTTTGTAAGTAAATCTCATCTCGCGTTGTATAGCAATTAATAGATCGAGTTTTAATCTAAAGTTTTAGTAGCGCTATATAATTTTTTGTTTTTTTTCTTTTTTAGTTAATCAATTAACGCATCTATAATTAACAAAGAATCTTGATATTTTTATTTTTAATACTTTAATTCATTTTAATTTAATTTAATTTTAAGTTAAGTAAATAATCTGGTACAAATTTTATTTCTTTCTTTAAATCTATATATATATATATATATATATGTATATGTATATATATATATATATATATATATATAAGTAGGAAAACTGTACACCTCTCTTTCCTATTATTTCTATAAAAAAGTTTAAAATGCTCAGTTAAGGTATTATTTTGGGTTCTGTTGTAAATGAAAAAAAAATTTTATTTTTAAACTTGAATATAATGATGTGAACATTTATGATAATTCTTCTCACTCAAAACATAGACAAAAAAGAAAAGCAATTGTTAATAAACGATGGAAGGGTTTGAGTAAATTATACTAACTTAGAACTTCCTACTTTCCTACAAATACATATGCAATAGCCTGCAATAATCTTAAAGACATTTTCACTTTCGTATAGAAACGTGCAGCAAACACTACTCTCTCTCTCTCTCCTATCTCTCTCTCTCTCTGCTATCTCTCTCTCTCTCTCTCTCTCTCTCTCTCTCTGCTATCTCCCTCTCCATCCATCTCTCTCTCTTTCTCCCTTTCTCTCTCTTCTCCTCTCCCCCCTCTCTCCCACCCCTCTCTCTCCCCGCTCTCTCCCCGCTCTCTCTCTCCATTCCTCTCTCTCTCTCCCTACCTACCTCTCTCTCTCTACCTACCTCTCTCTCTCTGTACTTACCTCTCTCTCCCTACTTACCTCTTCCCCCTACCTACCTCTCTCTCCCTATCTACCGCTCTCTCTCTGCCTACCTCCCTCTCTCCCTCTCTTCCTCCCCCCTCTCTCCAACTCTTCCTCCCCCTCTCTTTCCATCTCTCTGTCCCTCTCTCTCCCTTTCTCACTCCCTCTCTCTCTCCATCTCCTTCTCTCTCTCTCTCTATCCGCCACTTTCTCTTCTCTTTCTCCTCTCTTTCTCTCCCCCCCTTTCTCACCCTACCTACCACTCTCTACCTACCTATCTATCTATCTCTCTTTCTCTCTCTCCATCTCTCTCTCTCTCTCTCTATCCTTCTGTATAATTTTTCCTGACTAGTACTGGATCTAAATATTTAAAGGAAATTTCCTGAGTATCGGCTGTTGTTGCAAAATTAGTGAAATCCTTTATATTTGGATGATGGACATACGCATAAATTAAAAATAATTACATTTGTTTATATTACATTATAGAATCAATAGTTTTTTGTTGAGATAACTGTAAAAATACATAAACGCCAAAATTGGTCGCCTAACGAAAACTTCATTTGTAATAAGTGACCTCAAAGTAAGTACTCGCATATTATTTACAAATGTCTATGCAAAGTTGTAATAACAATAAGAATAATAATAACGCGGCAATAACAACATCAACAACTACATCGATAACAAATTCATCAAAAATTCATATATTTTTAGTATTCATTCTAGATTTCCTTAAAATGCCCTCGACCCCGCACGCTTAACAAATTATTTCCTGCTTTTTAGTTAACTTGAACTTCATGTAAAACGCGCGCGCGTATCACAAAAACTGAATAATTTAAGAAGTAGTTTAGAATCAGTAATAAAAAAAAAAAAAAAAAAAGAAAAGAAAAGAAATACAGTACGGAAATTTAGTAAGCATATCCGAGAGAGAGTTTTTTAATAACTTTGAGAAATAGAAAATGTTGTGAAGTGTCGCGCACCTTGATATAGAAAATTTTAAAATTCAATTTACTACAATTCACAGTTTATACAATTTCATCTCCAAGCATATAAAAATATATAAAAATATAATCAGAAAGAAATAAAGAAATTATATTTGATTTAAAACGAATCTTCTGATTCCTCTATATTTTGATTTGTTTGATTATTTTTGTTTTTAAAAGTAATAAAGGAAATAAACTTATATATACGCTTTTTAGGATTTTTCCATTTGAATCGTCTTTTAGATCCACGACCGAAGGATGGGAACATTAATCATTTCATCATTTTGTTTGCAATAGCCAGAAAGAAGTTTCAGAGATTCCAAATATATACTCGATCAATATCAAATTTGAAGATTCGATTTAAGTACATCCGTCCGTCCGTCCATGCAAATTACGTGGTAAACCTCCTACTGGCCGCAAAAATTAATATACCGATTACACACAAATTTCTTAAAAACAAGTAAAAAAAGTTCTTGTATGCACGTTGATATTGAAAATGGGCCAAATCGGTCAAAAGACGCGCCTATAGCATAATATAAATTCAGAACATTTCTGCAAAAAATTGGATTTCTTTGCTTATTACTCTCAAATTAAAGCAGATAAATCTACAAGATTTTCTACATTTATTGAGCTAGATATTCTCTAGTATCGGTACATAAATGGAAGGGATCAACCATACCCACTCGATATAATAGAGTATTGGATTTTAAGTTTTTTGTGAAAACGTTTGTAAAATTAAGAAAGAAACTTCAGAAACTCCATCAAGTGTACACATTCTTGATCAATATCAAATTCGGAATCGAGCTAAACGTATCTGCTCGTCCGTCTGTCCATTGGTTTGTTTGCTTATCGGAAAAATTAAGATACTTGGAATAAAAATTTCATATACGCTGGTATTCAAAATGGGACAACCCGGTCATAAGCCACGCTTGCAGTAACTGAGACTACTTCTGTTGTCTGAGTATTTTGCTCACTACACAGTGACCACACAATAAAACTTGCAACGGATAAAAATTAAAAAAAAAAATTGCCACGCCCACCTGTTAAATATAAGTTTTTCTGATCTTTTTTTTTGCGATACAAATGGTGGGTATAAAAGGTTCGGCAAAGCTAAATATAATTTTCTGATCTTTTTTTTTTCGTTTCTTTGATAACCATACACATATATACCTAGAAACAAAGCTATTGTGTTTTCAATATATTTTGATGGGAAAATCTTTGCAAAATGGAAGAATATCGTTATATTGCAATTAATATTATTATTGAAGTGATTTGTTTTGGTGACGTCACTTAAACCGTTTTTAAAATAATCGGGTTATTTAACATTTATGTTACTACTAACACATATACACATCATTTTCAGGCAAAATGGTGCGTCGTACGTTATCTTAAGATAATACTGGTGATAATATATTGAACAGTTTATTACAATAACAGCTAATGTTTAGATGTATGATTTAAAAACTTTCGCCAATTTTGAATGAATCTATAAAAATATTTATATCTGAAGAATCTTAAAGAAAGTAAAATGACTAGAAAGTCTTTTACAAAATTATAAAAGGAAGTTAGCAAAATGTTTCCGTTTGTTTGCTCAATTGTAGTTAAAATTTTCGAAAATCGACACAAAATTTGTTGACAGAAAATTCGAACTTAACAATGATACTCTAATCCATAGATCATATTTGAAAGAAAATAATCAGTCGAAGAAACTCAAAATCATTTGCGGACATTTCCAATATTTAAAGACATTTTTTAAATATGTAGTTCACATTGTGGATATTTTTAATTTTTCTTTACCTGATACATTAAATATTCTAAATTATATTAATACGCATTGAATATCCTATATATTGGATGCATCTTGGAATTTTGGAATACTGAAATTGTCATTAAAACATCAAAACTCCCTCTCTCTCTCTCTCCAGTACCAGTAAACCATAGATAGATTAAAACGTAAAAATCTATTTCTTAGGTTCGCTTATACAATAAAATCGATCGTATTATTTTGCGATATGTTATGTTAAGAGCTTTTGTATATTAAGTGTGTTATGCGGTTAATATGTTATGTTGTTATATTCGATTAGGTTTCTGATAAAATATATATTTATGATTTTTGATTTAATACGAAGAAAAAACCAGTAAGAAATTTACAACTACCTTGAGACGTACCTCTAGATACTTATCGTCTTAAAGTAACACTAAAAAATTTGCAAATAATAATTTACGTATCGTGACTTAATGGAACAAATATATAAGAAGTTCAACTTTTTATCTCAATTTTTTTGAGCACTATATTCGGTGGCGGGTATAATGACAGAAATAAATTACGAAGATGATTTCTTGTACTCTTCTTTACCTTACGGTTGTATGCCATTCAAAAAAAGAAAGAAAAAACATTTAAGAAAATTATATTCATCTCTGCCGAATCTCCTATATTCAACACTTTTATTTTAAGAAGAGGGGGAAAACCTACATTTTAGTAGGTGGGATATTACAAAGACGGATAAACCAATTGACGAACAGGCAGATAGACGGACTGATGGATAGACGGACTGATGGATAGACGGACTGATGGAAAGATGGACTGATGGTTAGACGGATTGATCGATAGACGGACTGATGGATAGACGGACTGAGGGGTAGACGGACTGAGGGGTAGACGGACTGAGGGGTAGACGGACTGATGAGTAGACGGAGTGATGGATACATGGACTAACGGATACACGGACTGATGAATAAACAGATTGATGGATAGACAAATTTATGGATAAACGGAATTATGGATAGACGGTCTGACGGGTAGAGGGATAGATGGATAGACGGAGTGACGGATAGACGGATTGACGGATAGACGGACTTACGTATAGGCGGACTGACGGATAGATGGATTGACGGATAGACGGACTGACGAATGGACGGATTGACGAATAGACGGACTGACAGATAGACGGATAAACGGTAAGACGGATAGATAGACCGACGGATATGCTTAAAAAATCTTTATTCGGCTTTCTAAGAACGAAGCATAAATAATGACTTGGCTTCTCGTATTGTACAGCTGTGAGTCATAATTTTTCACGTGTAAATAAAAAAGCGAAATTTCCTGAAACTATGGTTTTTTTTTCTTTGAAAAATTGATGTTGAAAAAACATCGTCGTTGTGGCATTGAAAAAATGGATTGACATAATCATTAGAGAATTAAATTTCAAAGTAGTCGGACGAACTATGAAGGAACCAAGAAGCAGGAAAATGGGAAAAACGTGGTTTTAAGAAACATGAGTCTGAAGTTCCCAGTTTCAATTTTAGTAAAGTTTCTGTTTTAATTTTAATCTAAAAGTATTGATTGATTTACTGACTCTGTATGCATTTTTATCCATTGAAGATTTGTGCTTAGAAGTTTCTCAATTCCAATAGTCAGCTTATTCATCGCATTCGTTTAATAGAACTCTATACCTATATTATATTCGGAAAATCGAATTCCCGAAAAATTCAACTTTTCATACACCCCACCTTCAATTATCATTTTATATTATTTTCAACACTTTTAGGAAAGTGTTGTTGAGTCATTAGACAAGAACACAAAAAAAACTTCAAGATGATATTAATCCTTTTACCGATTTTATAATAATTCTTTTTTTTTAGTGTTTTCTTTTACTTTTCCTTTTATTTAAAACTTTATTTTCTTTTATTTAAAACTTAATTAAATTTTTCATTTATCCTCTAAATCATTATACTATTCTTTATTTTCTTACATAATAACTCAAAATTTCATTGGAAATCCCATCTAATTAGTAAATTTTCCCATTGTTGCCTTTTGGCAAGATCGCTAAAATAAAGTGAAATTGAAGAGTGAAAATTTTACTCATATACACAGATTTGATATAAAAGCATGTTGTCTACAAAACAAGTTTATTATTATGTCGGACAATTGAAGCAAGACTACAGCGGAGAACAATGGAGAAAAAAACCCCAAAAAGTTCTATATATCAATATATAATAATAATTTAATAGTTTGCAGTAAAGATGTTGATCTGTATTGCAATCATTGAAATATAGTTTACATAAAAAACTTATCAATTTAACAATTGATTTTTATTTTAGCTTGTGATTTAGCTGGTTAGTAATATTTACGAGCTTATAATTCTCCCACGTGCTAAATTTTAGTTTCTTCTCTCACTTTTTATAAACTTTTTTTTTTTTTGTAATTTTTATAACAATTTCAACAGATACACAATAAAATCTGTTCGAAATATGTATAGGATGGATCTTTGATCTTAGGGAAAAATATTTGTGATTTCTATATACATTTACACATACATCGTTTATTTCATATAAAAACTCCCCAGGTGTCGCAAATGAAATACCACATGCTTTGCTTGTTATATTAAGTAGCATCGCAGTTGACTTAAAAAAAAAAAAAAAAAAAAAAAAAAAAAAAAAAAAAAAAAAAAAAAAAAAAAAAAAAAAAACTCCACAGAATATATGCTTGTAAGTATGTATGTATGTGTGTTTGTTTGCATGTATATATATATATATATATTTGAAAATATTTCAAGTAATTGTTTTCTGTTCATTATATTATTTGACTGAAAAACTTTTAAATACATTTAACCCTGACCTACTTGAAATTCCATTAACTATAAAACTAATGCATGAACAGCAAATTTCAAGCACGAAACAAGTGCGACACTATACATAAATGAAGTGGTATTCATTTGACGTTAAATATGTATTTGAGCATGCGCAAGAGCTTTTTCTTCCACTTTTTTTCGTACTTTAACCATTTAACTGTTATAAGTTCGATCAAACTATATATATATATATTTGTTTTTTATTTTATACCATTAATTTACAATTTATCCAAAAAGATTATAAGTAAATGTTATATGGAAAGTTTTCTTTTTCGATCGAAAAGTATATTTTCTTTTTCTGCTTTATTGAATTGAATTGAATCGCTTTTATAGTTACGATCTTTAAGCTTTTTATTGCTTTAGTCTTCTATTATAAACAAATGAAGTTTTTAATATCCTGACATACGCGCGATGTGACTTCTTACAGTTGTATTGCATAATCATTCGCGTTTTATTTATTTTTTACAATTTTTTTTTTTTTTTGCTTTTTATTTAAAAACAAATATTTTTGAATTTAAATCGATAATTGAGTGAAGTCAATTTTTTATGTCGTCTTTTATAGAACGATACGAGCGATGCCAGACTTTTCTTCCAGAAAAATATCGTCTGACATGTTAAAGATTTGCGCTAACGATACGCGAGATATAATTTCGTTAATATAATTTTCAATAGACCCGTATTAAGCCGTAAATTTCCAAATGTTTGCCGCTTAATCGAGTTTTCTTTGTTATAGATTTATAGCTAAAATAACCATGATACGATTTATTTATTAGATCTTTAAAACATTCTTTGTTTAATGAAGAATCGAAATTATTCTTTTAGATAAAAAATGTTATATCCCTTTTCCCAAAAAGAGTTGATTTAATATAAATTTTTTTTTTATATCGTTTTTAAGAAAAATTCGCAAATTCTTTTTTATTTGCTTTTCAGCTTGACCAGCTTTAACGGCCAACTTGGGTTTTATTTTTTTTTTATTTGCTTTTCAACTGGACCGGCTTTAACGGCCACCTTGGGTCTCTTTTATTTTATTTGAATTGATAATTTTTCATCTGCTATGCAATAATCTTAAAGCATGAAGATGATATCAAATTATTATTATACCATCGAAGGATGGTAGGTAGGATGTTACGTTCAAATATAGGATGGGATCAAAAACATAGGTTCACGTGATTCAAATTTGGTAAAAATGATTTTTATATCGAGATAGGGAGTACTTTTTACCATAATATATTAATAACTGGACCTTTTCGCTATATAAGGCTAACTTTTCATGAGAATCCTTACATAGAATGGGATTAGAAACATAGGTTCACGTGATGCAAAATTTAGTACTATTAATTTCTATATGAAGTTACTTTTAGGGCCTGATTTTCATTATAATATATCAAAAATTGAACCAATTACCATAGAAAAATCGTACTTTTCATAGGGGAGGTAGTTCATAGGAGGTAGTTCAAAAAATCTTGTAAGATTTCTTTATGTTTCAAATTGAATTTAATCGATTTGTGCACGTTGCAATCAAGTACCTCTTTTATATAAGACAATTGGAGGCTGAAAAATTCATTACATATTACTAGACTTTATAGTGTAAATTATACAAATATTTGTTTAAAATCGAAAATTTTTATTAAAAAAAAAAGAAAGATTTCTTTTTCTTTTTTAGAAGGAAAGCGGCACTTTCGTTATTGCTACAGTTAATGGATGGCAAAAGAAGATTTTCTTAAAATTTTCAGTGAATTGCTTGATAATGAGAAAGAAAAAAAAAATTAATTAATTTATTTTATTTTCAAACATTTCTCATAATTCATTGAAGGTTACGTCATAATTCATTCATATATCATATATTATAATGTGTTTAAACATTGAGATTTTACTGCGCGAACTTAAAATTTTCTACTTCTTTTTTTGCTAGGACGACGGTAAAATGGGATTTGGTTCGCGCATGGATTGCTGTGGACAATTCGTCAAGTACAGTTTAATTGTTTCAAATTTCATAATCTTTGTAAGTATTATTAAATCGTAACACTTTTATATAATAACAAATTATGTAAAAAAAAAATACAATTTTTTTTTTAAAAGTTTCCATTTTAATGAAGTAAAAGGTAGAAAATATTAATTTTTTAACTCAGAATTACTTTATGTAATAAAGTCGATTTTTTCTAAAAGCCCCAAATTGATTCAAAAATTTTCTCATTATGACTTTAAATTTTCATATTACGACTTCTAAAGCGTTACATGGTGAGTAATAAAATGTAAAAATACAATCTAATCCATTTTAAATGGTGTTGTTCCTTGAACCAAAAAAAAAGATCTCAGTGCACCAAATTTTATTCGAATCTTCTGAAAATTTGTATTTGTAACTTGAAAACCAAAATATATAGGCAGGGACACATAACGATAAAGAGACAAACACACATGACCAAAATCGTTTAATCGATCGATGATTCTCAAGTCTCCACTCTGAATGTTGAATGCTTTACCACCACAGCCATGAACGGTGTATATATATATATATATAATATATAATATATAATATATAACCAAAGCGGGACACATTTTAAGTCTTAGCTATCAGTAGAGTAGTAGAGAGTATAATATATCTTTTTATAAGCGCCGATGCTACAGAACTGAGATTAGTTGTCAGATTTTTATGTTTATGTATATGTTAAAAACATTTGATTTAAGGGCTAATTAACTTAATATGTCTTGCAAACGAAATGCCCTATAAGAGGTTTAGATTTGAAAAAAAAAAAAAAATAAAAATAAATTTTGAAAATTATTAAAGGAAACGCAACATGATTTCCTTTTTACCTTTTCAGATCGGTGGTGCAACGTTGTTCTGTTTAAGTTTATGGACTCTAGTGGATCGCAATTTTATGAATGAATTATTAGATACAAATCTATTTTCGGGAGCGGTCTATGTTTTATTGGTAACATCGATGACCATATGTGTATTATCGTTCGTGGGATGTGTTGGTGCAAGTAAAGAAGTTAAATGTTTATTATTAACGGTATAAAAGAGAATTAATTTTTTTTTTTTTTGAAAATTTCTACCAAAATAAATCGCAAATATTTTTTACTTTTCAGTATTTTATTGTAGTAGTTTTGATTTTTGTAACTATGCTGATTGGCGGTATATTGGGTTTTGTTTTTAGAGAACGTGTACAACAGACTATGAGGCAGGTACGAGTAAATGATTTGCATATATAGAACACATATCCCGTAGAATTTAATTTAATTTAATTAATTGATCGTTTGATTTTAAGAAATTACGTTCATCTATGAGTTTATATGGTAGCCGCCGTGATGTAACTGAAGCTTGGGATCAAACGCAAGAGCGTCTTCAATGCTGTGGTGTTGATTCGTGGCATGATTGGAATCGTCTTATACCGGAATCGTGTTGTCAGGAAATATTTGGAGGGCAACGTAAAGAGTGTACCTTATTTCCAGCCGTTACTAACTTACATAGTCAAGGTTGTTTATATGTAACTACTAGCTTTATAAGAGATCATGCTGCGATCATTGGAGGAACAGCTATAACGGTCGCCATTATTATGGTAAAATTAATTTTGTTTTTAAACTATATTTTATGATCTTTATTATTTAATTTTTTTGTTTTTTTTTTTTTTTTTCTATTTTTATAGATATTTGGAATGATATTTTCTTGTCTGTTATTCACTATGATTGAGTGACAGTTTTTTTTTTTGTGTCAACGATTTATATTAAAATGTCTTTAATTGATTTTTGTATGTTGTGAGAGAGATCTTTTAATACTAAGTGTACTTATTATGTTCGACGTTATTTTGACTCTAGCATTAGTTATTAACAATTAAATTTATTCACACTTACACTTACATATTTATATTTAAAGCTCAAATTAAAAGTATTATGTGTCGTTTCTCGTTTCCCTTTTTTTCCTTATTATTATTATTTTAGTTTTATAAAGTTTTTTTGTTTTTGCATTCAAAATATAGTATTAATGTATAAGTAGTTGAAATTTATTAATATTTTGTGCTCATATGAATATTATATCGCTTCACATTATTTTTCTTATTTAAAAATCCGTGTCACTGTCATTTTTATTAAATAAATTTTCCGATTAAAATATTTAAATATACAATTTATTATTGATCTCAATGAATGTCAGATTTTGTGTTTAGACAACATATTTGTTATAGAGATCGGATTATTTCATCAGTTTTATCTGTTGGAATTGCTTAAAAAACGACCTAGAATTATCTTAAAAAAACGATTATAATAAAAAATTGAAAAATATTTCAAAAATTTCTCAAACTTATCGACAATTCTCAATGATTTGAAAGTATATCTACAATATATATATATATATGTATATACAAAAACAAATGCTTTTTTAATTTAGGATGATGTATTATAAGACATCAGTTACTATTTTAAGAAATATGCATCGAAAATTATGAAATTCATACATACATTATCTATCTTTCTTCGTATGCCTTTCAAATATAAAAATGATTGCAAAGGAGAGGGCACATTTTTGGATTCTTTGTTTTTTCTTTTCGGATTTTCTAATTTTGATTGAAAGTATGAACAACTAGATCTGACAAGAGTAAAGAAAGCAATTTAAAACCACGCAAACGTTTGACTATTGAGTTTTATTCGAATTTTCAATGAACAGATCAAAAAAAAAAAAAAAGAAATTTTACAAGAACAACAGACCTATAAAATGTGAAATAAGGGAGGGGGTAAGAGGTAGGCTGAAAACCTCGTAGGCTGACACATAGATGGCGCTACTAGTGTTAAATACATATGAATTTTAGTTAGCCCTAACCTTCAAAGATACGTCTATAAGTTTGACAGTTGCTGCACTATTAGTATCTGAGTTATAGCATTTTTAATGAAGCAACTTTTATTAGTTTGAAAAAATGGATAAAAAGGAATTTCGTGTGTTAAAAAAGCATTGTTTTTGGCAAAAGAAAATACTATTGAGGCCAAGGCTTAGCTTGATAAACATTATTCGGACTTTGCACCAGGAAAATCAACCGTAGAGAAATGGTTTGTTAAATTTAAACGAAGCGAAATGAGTAACAAATGCGATGCACGCAGTGGACGCGTAAAAGAGGCTGCTACCGACGGAAACATCAAAAAAGTCCACAAAATAATTTCGGATAACCGTAAAGTACAGTTGACTGAGATAGTTGAGATCCTAAAGATATCAAAGGAATGTATTGGACATATCGTGAATGAATATTTGGATATGCGAAAGCTCTGTTCTGATGATTCTAAGCAATGTTTGAAGCTGTTCCATCGTAAGAAAACCGAATTTTCGCGTCGATACGTGGCAATGGATGAAACAGGCCACCATCATTTCACATCGATCGGCAGTCAACCGAGTGGACTGTACGTTATGAATCGGCTATTTTGAGGTTAAAGTTAAAATGGTATCGAAAAATTGTATGAACGCTATAATCATTGTATCGCCCTCGAAGGCAACTATGTTGAATAATCAAATCAAAAATAAAAAAAAAATAAATAAAATAAAAAAAAAAAAATAAATAAATAAATAAAATCAAAATAAATCTATTAAAAAAAAAAATTTTTTTTTTCTATGGTAGCCTACGAAATTTTCAGCTCACCCGATACATTTAATAGTAAACGAAAAGATAAGCATTTCTTAAGTCCATACAAAGTTTTGCTTTACAATAACTTAATGGAGCTGCATATAATCTAATATAAATAATTTTATAAATTTTTTCAAATTCATATTAATATTATTTTTTATTTTTTTCTTGTTTTTTTTTTCAATTTTATTTTCATTTGTAAGTCAGCATAATTGCATATGAAAGGAGTATATTTATGAAATTTTGATTAACATTAAAATCAAGGGTTGAAGACGCACTACTAAACCACCATTGCCAGGTGCCATTAAATCGGTCGGGATTACAACGTGTATCAGCTATAGCTATCCGTGCACTGGGTCTAGCTTGTCCGCGAAACTTATTAATTTCTTTCAATATAACCTGCATTTGTAATGGTTGTATGCGAGCTAAATTATACCGTTCACAGGGATCTTTAAAAACATCAAAAAGGCAAGGAGCTATTAGTGGCTCACACTTGTAAATCGGTTGATTGAAATCTATTGAATTTCTTGAACAATTTTCAGTAGCTTGCGATCTTAATTTTAATATATGTGAGCTAAGTAAACTTTTATTGCCTAATAATTGGTTTACGCTTGAATTCAATATTTCTTCTGCATAATATTTAGAAAGGGGATGTATTTCTTTTGGTGGTAATTCACCCAACCATGTATCATAACGACCGTTATAGGTAGTACCGTTAATGTACTTGTAATTATCATGCATATAAGATGAGTAACCAAAAATATCATCTAACACATGAAGTAATTGTCTAGGTTGAGGTGGACGATTTTCACTTAAAGATGGCCAAAGATTAATACCATCCAAATGCATATTATCAGGTAATGTTATACCGGCCGCTTCAGTTAAAGTTGGAAACCAATCGATTGCATGCATTACCTGATTAGATACGTAATTACGTTGCTTTAGTAAGGGGCTCCATAACAAGCCTGCGGAGCGTATGCCACCTTCCCAAGGCGATTCTTTTTGCTAAAGTTCATTAAAAGAAATTTTTTTTTTTTTTTTTTTTTGAAATATTTCTATTAAAGAAAACAATTTGTAATTTACCCCTCTAAATGGATGATTTGAGCCAGTATTAGAATATAAGCCAACAGTGGGAGCTCCGTTGTCCGAATATAAAAGCACTATCGTGTTGTTAAGCATATCTTTCTTAGCTAAGGCTTCTATGGTTTTACCAACACTTTTATCTAAACTTGAAATCATACCTAAACCAGATCAAATTAATTTAAAAGATTTCTATATAATATGTAATCACATTCACACCAGCATATTTTCTTCTGTTCGGATTGCTAATATGTGCAAACTTTTTCACTTCTTCTTCAGGGGCTTCAAAAGGATTTTTATCATTTCCTGTGTGTACCGCTAGATGACTTATGATCAAAAAGAGTGGTTTACTCTGATCATGATTCTTAATTATACGTACAGCTTCATCGGTGAATACATCAGTGGCATATGTACCATTGGCTTCTGGCCAAGGCCGAAGATCACGACGAAAATCCAATCCTGTGTAATTAAATTTCTATAAAGAAAAAGAAAACAGCAAAATAGTAAAAAAAAACTATGTTATGATCATTTGGGGGAAACCCCCATGTCTACTATTTAAGATGTACATAAAGAAAAATTAAGGATTTTTTAAATATTTTGTCATTAGAGAGATTCAAGTGTCACAAGATCTAAAAGTAAAATTATGCCGTGAACAGTTGTGTTATTCGGAAGTAAGTTACTTTTCATGACGATATTTAACAATAAATCAACAAATTTAAAGATCTTAACTCTAAGGTCACGAAGATAATGAATAACAACACCACCGATTAATTGTTAAGACTTGCGACGAATGCAACAATTTTTACTTCGACTGTTGATAGTTGACAGATCGATATACGGGAATGACGTGTCCATGACGTGTGTCTGAGTCCAATTGCGTGTGGACTATTTTTGAAATATTTATTTAATGCATATTTTTGCATCTATTTTTGCGTTACACCAAATCAAAGGAAAGATAAATTTATTATTCCACAATATTTCTTAAAGTAATTTACTCACCTCTAAATCAAAAGTATGATCATAGTAGCTTATAAAACCCGAATAGTAGCCATAATGATGATTAAAACCTCTAAATGTTGGAGTCATTTCTTTTTGATAGAAACCCAAATGCCATTTACCCACCAGGTTGGTAGAATATCCTGCATCTCGAAATAATTCTGGCATCAGTCGTTCATCCAACGGTAAACCCCAAGGTTCGCCGTTCACCACTACGAAATGTTGAGTTCCTACGACATAACAATCAATACGTACAAATTATATGCCGAAAGGAAATAATTATAATAATTCCGTACCCGTGTGTATTGGGTATTTGCCAGTTAGAAGAGCAGATCTAGACGGGGTACAAAGATTTGGTACATAATATCTATTCAATATAATGCCATTATAAGCTAAAGCATCGATATTAGGTGTTAGTATCTGATTGGAGCCATGAAAACTGAAATCATTATAACCCTAAAACGAAAATAGAAAAATATTATTCTGAATTTTAACTTTTTTGCATTTAGTACAAATTTACCATATCGTCAATTAATATAATTAATATATTAGGCTTTGTAGTCTGCTTCGATTCTTGGAACTGGTTTACATTTTTCCGGATATCAAAATTTTTCGTTGGGTTTATAAGTAAGAAAGGTATGAGGAAGAAATATGTATTACCTGAGCGACAAGACATTCTGTTCTATTGTGAAAATAAATTGTAATAATCCGTTAATGAACTATTATTTCTCAAAAACCTTTCGAAACCATTAAGAATCGTTTTTTTTTCAAACCAGTATTTTAAAATATAAAGTGTATAATAAAGCGATTGATGTGTGTGTGAATTTGAATTTGAGTTAAACTGTTAGGAACTTAAATAAAAAATTTCTCTTATCTACGTACATATTCGAAAGGCCTTCATAACAATGTAGGTCTTCAGATGTATAAATTAATTACTAACGTAGGTATTTATTAAAAAAAAAAATTATTTTTATTTATTATTATTATTATTATTTTTAATTTTTTTTTTATTAAATTTATTACTATAGTCTTATTACATTTCATCTGATGCGATGACAGTTGTACGACACTCTATTCGGCATCTTCATCTGCTAAGTTCCTTGTACTAATTTGTACTAAGGAACGATGCAAGTGTTATTCCATGATTTCCTTCTATGTTCTGTTGCCAAGCAAATTTATAAGGAAACGCGATGCAAATGTTCTTTATATTACCACTGATACTTCTTAAGTCCTCAATGTATTAGGTGTTAACATATATTTGTACCTTATAACGAGATATGTTTCGAATTATAGGCTGATGTACGAGAATAATAAAAGCACGTAGTTGTACAAAGTTACGACAGAGGTGTTACAAGAATCTGTTCTCAGTCCAATCTTCTAGAACATCGTATGCAAACATCTATTGCAGCTGCTAGCATTCCATGTTTTCTCAGTAGTTGAATTTGCCGACGGAACTGGACTCGGCGGAGTGCACAACGAAGATGATGCTATTGAGGAGCCGAGAGAGAGTCAAAAATATTCTTATAGAAATAAATTATTCCATCTTTCTCTGTGCTGAACTATGTTGGCATGGCTAACGACCATTCGCTAGACCTCCAATAACATGTTCAATACATTGTAGAGGAAGCGAACAGCGGTGTAAAGGAAGAGAGCATGAGGAGGTAAACTTCTACCTCAGACAGTTTTCGTTCGGCTATGGATGCTTCTGAAAGTATAATTCGGACCAAATAACTCATCAATACGCCTGAACTGTGCTAGCACGGGCATGCGGCGTTCAAATTTTCGTACGGCGTACGGTCCATATAAAATGTTTGAGGACATGGTCGTCGACGCAGACATTCGGAGGACTGTGAACAAATACTAGACGATTGTAGAGGCGGCAGATGGAGAGGAGACAAAGTAGAAACCAATAAGGTTGTCCTCTTAAAATCTCATTAAAGGAAACGTATTAGTTGCAGTCCGTCTGTACCTCTGTCCACCTGTGTAATGTCTATGGCAAACATTCTCCTGATCGCAAAAATTTGGCAGAAAGATTAGAAAAAATCTTGCACGCACCTTGGTATTGAAAATGGATCTAATCGGTCAAAGAATACGCCCACTGTACAACGTAAACTGTTTATAGGAAAAAAAAAACCATAGCGAACAGATCTATAAAAATTCTGACATTTATTGAGCTAACTTTTGGTTTCGAAAACAGAGGTGTTCTCAGTTTACGTTGTACTGCTCCTGCGCCTATTGACCAGTTTGGCCCATTTTCAATACCAGCCTAGGTAGGAAAACTTTCAATGTTTCTGCTCAATTTGAGGACGATATATTAGTTTGGGGAAAAAGAAATCCATTATTTTTTTGGTAGATGGCTACACTGGTAGATTTCTCG
>KK351031.1:1070589-1126921 GCA_000671755.1 Glossina brevipalpis
ACAATCCGAAGCATGTTAAATAAAGTCCTGAAGTTCATATAAAAATACTGGATTTCTTTTTCCCCAAACTAATATATACTTTTTTGCGGCCAGGAGAATGTTTACCACTGACACTATATAGACGAACGGACGGATAAACGAAAGGACGGACAGGTGGACAGACGAACGGACGGACATTCGGACGGACGGACAGATGAAAAGACGTATAGACCGACAGACGGACAGATGGTCAGACGGACAGATGGAAAGACGGACAGACGGACAGACGGATGGACGGACGGACGGATGGACGGACGGTCAGACACACGGACAGACGGACCGACGGATATATATATATATATATATATCTTTTATGGAGTCTCTGAAGCTCCTTTCTACGCATTAGTAACAAAATGAATATATCCCTCACTTTCTGCGGTGGGTATAAAAAAACTGTCACGCCCCCCTATTAAAATGTAGTTTTTGTTTTATCTTTTTTTAAAATAAAAGTGGTGGGCGTAACAGATTCGGTACAGCCGAATATAATTTTCTTACTTGTTTAAAATCATCTTAAAAATGATCTTGACTTTGATCTTGGTTACGACGATATGCCTTCAATTAACAAAATATTGAAAAAAATTGTTATATTAGTTTGAGAGAGTAGATATTAAAGTTTTATTCCAAAACATTCATAATTATTTCACTCGTTTATTTATAGTTTTTAATCGAGGTTATTCAACACAACTATATATTTGCAATTATATGTAAATATTTTAAATAATTATATATAAATTTAACATTTTTATATTTATAATTAACACAATGAAAACTCTTAATTATACCTGGGAAAATTTTGACTTTAATTTATCAAATTTAATTTATTAATACGGCTGCAATTGTCGTAATTTAAAAATACACCTTTCTACTTAACTTAACAGTAACTGACTGTTAACAGAATAATTTATTGTAAAAAATTAAAATTGCTTCTTATGTTGTTATCGCTTTTGTTGTTATACGTATGTTGTTTATCATAATTTAAACAAGTATTAAGCAAAAGAGAAGTTTAGAACGAAACATGGAGAGGAAAAAAATCTTCACTAAATAACAATCATTAAAACTATACTGTATTGAGAGATATTGCAAAGATCGTAGCTCATTTAAATAAAATAAAATGTAAAGTAGTTTTCATATACGATATTTGAAATGTAAATTACAGTACGATACCTTGGCTAATTTAACAGATTTATGATTTGGAAATTTTTTCAACATGATGTAGGAAGTGTAAAATTTTAGGTTAAGTCTCACATTTAATTAAATATTTTTTTGCTAAATATGTTAGAGCACCTTTGGGCCGATATTGTTTTAAGCTTTTAAATAAAGATGTTGACGGAGGGAGGGTACAAGAGAATTGCGCGAAAGAGTTATTTTTCTAGAGAATGTTCTTTAATAAGTAAAGATAGAAAGACAGACAGATATGACTAAATTCTTTATATCGATCAAGAATATACTTTATGGAGTATTAGAAATACAATTCTTTGCATTTCAAAAATGTGGTCAATATAATACACTGCCCTGTTAAGTATAAAACGAGATTTGTTTGTTTATTAATCTACATAATAACTTTTTATATATAATACAATATATAATAATAGACACGATTCATGAATTCTAAGGGGGAAAAGCGGCTATAATAAGCTGAAACAAAAATAAATAAATTCTGGATAATTTTTTTTGGATGAAAAGAAAGTTGATAGAATAATAATACTTGATGAGGTTATCATGCAAGTATTACAAAAACAATTTTTTTTTGTTTTGGAAAAATATTAAAAAATAACAACAAAAAATAAACAACATTTCCGTGAAGCATCTTTAATAAAAGAGTTTCTGCGGCCTGCGTCTATTTTAATGCATATTTGAATTAATTCGACTATGCCGCATATTTTATATCCATTACCTTGATCTTAGAAAAGTCGATAAAACTAAATATCGATATACTTTGTAATATTAAGTAAGAGCGACAAATTTATTCCGATACCTTAACGTTTGCGAGAAGAAAAATGTTTGTCACAGACATTACACAGATAAGCAGAGAGACAGATGGACGGATGGACGGATGGACGGAAAGATGTCCTTTTTTTTTTTTTTTTTTTTTTAAATTTAAATACATAGTATAATATGTCCTAAGAAGTGTGTTTTGAAGTAACGTGCTTATGGGAAATGGATACGTTAGGGCTAAACGAATCATTATTAGTGACGGTAAAGCCGAGAATATTCGTGAGGCCAGGGCCAAGCTTGACATATTTGATGGGATTGATTGTGCTTAACGTAAGGACGTAACGATGTAGTGATGAGAATAGTTGACGCGCAAGTGTACAGATTATTAAAGACATAACGATCACAATAGGCGGAAAGGGATGGGAAAGTTGATTACCATAGAAAAACTTGATCACGTAATGCAAAAACAATTGTGCAAACATTGGAAGCACAGAATTTCGATGTGTTATATTCATTAGGCATTGTTCTTTTTGCCATTTATGTGCGAGCCTATGAAATTTTCAGCCCACCTGATACAAGCATTCAAATATAAAATCCACAATATGAATCGGAACTTATGCTTTGCTCCCTTTTTCGTAATGATGTTATATACAAGAACTACAAATTATTTAAAAAGCCAGGTGATTAAACTCATATTAAACAGTTATCCTTTTATCGGGATAGCAACATTAGTCTACCAGAATAAAAACTTCACTTGATTATCACTAACGAATAAAACAAAAAGAATATTAAATATATTTATAAATGTACATGGACTTGTTTATATGTATATGTACATGTGTATATGAAGACGTACATGGATGTAAAATAAGTTGTAGAAAAAAAATCGCATTAAAGTTAAAGTTAAAATTTACTGGATTCCCTACAGGATTGTTTGAATTTTCTATTTAAGTGTTTCTTACCAGTAGAAAATGGACCCGTTGTTCTTAAATCCGGCACAGTCTTTTGAGAAGAAAAAAAAAGAATAGGATTTTATGGAATAAAGTTTATTTTACTTCTGTTACAAATCGCCTGAATGTTAAGCAAAATGCAACCGATAAAATCTTAAATTTTAAAAATTTAATTTAAATAAATTTTGCTTAAATTTGAATTCTGGGAAACACTGATATGAAACTTAAACAAACAAAGATATTTCAAAATGGAAATCATATACAAATAATAAATATAATAAATAATATAATAAATATAAAAAATAAAACAAATAATAAATAATTAAAAAAATAAGGAAATAAGAAGCATTTGCACTCCTTCACGCTTCTCTCGCACAGTGTGTTGTTATTTAATGATTTTATTGGGATTTCAGGTCACGAAACTGAGAATTCAGTCGTTTAAACAATTCGAACTCAATGCAATCTCTACAAAGAAAAAAAGGTGTTATATATATTAAGACTAAAATTATTAAATATACTCCTTAGCGTATATATTTTTTTTGGGTGCTTTTTAGACCCACTACCGAAATGTAGGGGTACATTCCTTTCATCATTTTGTTTGCTGAAGCAAGCTTCAAAGACCCCACAAAGTATATATATTCTCGATCAACGTTTAAGCGTGTCCGTCTGTCTCTCTGTCCGCATGTTCGCCTGTGTAATGTCTATAGAAAACATTCTCCTGGTTGCAAAAATTCGGCAGAAACATTGGTAGTTCTTGCAATGCAGATTCCTATTGAAAATGGTCAAAATCAGTCAAAGGACACGCCCACAACACAACGTAAGCTGCTTTTAAAAAAGCAATAGTTGGGTTTACTGCTTGTTACCCATAAACTATAGCAAGTAGGTCTATAAAAATTTTAACATTTATTGAGTTAGCTATCTCACAGTATCGGTACAAAAATTGAAAGGATCGACCATTCCCACTCGATATAATAGAATTTTTGAATTTAATTTGTTTCGAAAAACCTTTGTAATTCTAGGAAAGAAGTTTTAGAAAACTCATAAAGTGTACATATTTTTGACCAGTTTCAAAATCGGAATCGACCTAGACCTATCCATCTGTCCGTCTCCCCATCTGTCTATCTGCTTACGCTGTGTAATGTCTGCGATAACCATTTTCCCGGCTACAAAAATTAAGATATCTGAAGAAATTTTCCAAAAATATTGAATGTAAACGTACGCTGGCATAGAAGATAAAGCAAATCGGTCAAAGGACACGCCTACAGTATAACATAAATTCAAAACGCCTCTGCTTTGTGCGTATTTCGCTCATTACTCACAAAGTGCACAGTAAAAATTTCACAGAATTCCATAAAAATAGAAAATATTTGCCACTCCCACTTAACAAAATTGTAGTTTTGTCTACGTTCTTGTAAGATGGTGGGTGGTGGGTATAAAAGATTCGGCGCAGCCGAATATAATTTTATTACTTGTTTTATCTATAATTTGTACTTCTTTGTATGTGATAAAGCAAAAAACAAGGAAGAAAATTATAATTTTTATGCCAACACCTCTTCTGTTAAAAAATTCAGGTCAATTTATTAAATCATATACATATCATGCAGAAGTTAAACAATGCAAAAATTTTAAGATCTTATGAGGCAATTTGACATATAAGCAAAGTAGCGCTATTACGAGAACTTTTATATAAAAACTGTTTTATTATAAACTCATAAACCGTACGCCAAGCAAGACACGTCAAGCAAGGCACTCCAAGCAAAGACACGCGAAACAAGACACGCCAAGCAAAGACACGCCGAAGAAGGCAAGCTAAGCAAGACACTCCAAGCAAGGCAAGCAAAGCAAGCACGCCAAACAAGGCACGCCACGCAAAGACATGCTAAACAAGACACGCTAAGCAAAGACACGCTAAACAAGACACGCTAAGCAAAGACACGCTAATCAAGACACGCCGAAGAAGGCACGCCAAGCAAAGACACGCTAAGCAAAGACACGCTAAACAAGACACCCCCAGCAAAGACACGCCGAAGAAGGCACGCTAAGGAAAGCACGCCAAACAAGGCACTCCAAGCAAAGACACGAGAAACAAGACACGCCAAGCAAAGACACGCCGAAGAAGGCACGCTAAGCAAGGCACTCCAAGCAAGACAAGCAAAGCAAGCACGCCAAACAAGGCACGCCAAGCAAAGACGCACTAAACAAGACACGCCAAGCAGAGACACGCCGAAGAAGGCACGCCAAGCAAGCCATGCCACGCAAAACTTACACCAATCTTCTCAAATTTTTTGCACTTACCTAATATGCTGAACCAATTCAATTAAAATTTTCTTTCATAAAACGCCAAGGCAATCCATTTTTAAGAGGGCTCATCTTTAAGTCAAAATAGGTACGAAATTCTGTCAAAGTGTTTCGAGAATTGCGGCCTGTGAGTTGCACTCAATGCACAAGCATCTGGTAGACAGACGAATAGGCAGACGTAAATCGATTCAGAAAATTATTCTGAATCAATCGGTATAATGAAAGGATGATCTATCTCAAGTTCCTCACTGTTCAGTTAATATAATGGGTTGGCAACTAAGTAACTGCCGATTTCATTTATAGATGTCTCTCACTCCCATTTTTATGATATTCGTAAATTTTATGATCTTCTTGTTCTTATATATGTCAGCCGTCATCCTTATCTAAGTTTACTACTTCATTGCGTAAATATTTTTTAAAGTTTTTTTTTTTACCTCAACAGAGCAAGCGCGAATATTTCCGCCATATTCTGTTTTATTATTTTCGTAAAGGAAATAACGCGGTGCAAGCCGCCAAAAAAGTTACGTGATGTGTATGGTGATGAAACCCTTAAAAAAAGGCAGTGCCGAAATTGGTTTGAAAAATTCCTTTCTGGAGATTTTTCTCTTAAAGATGACCAACGTTCAGGTCGACCAGTTGAGCTTAATGAGGATGAAATCAAAATCAAAATCGAAGCGGATCGTCATGTAACTATATGGCCGATATGCAGAGAAATTAAATGTTTGACATACAGCCATTGCGAAGCATTCAAAACGTGTCGGTCTCGTTAAGAAACTGGATATTTGGATTCCGCACGATTTGAAAGAAATTCATCTAACAAAGCGCATTAGCGCTTGCTAATTATTGCTCAAACGCAATGAATTTGATCCGTTTTTGAAACGAATCATCACTGGAGACGAAAAGTACATTGCGTACAACAATGTCAGTCGAATACGATCGTAGTGCATGCCTAATGAGTCATCACAAGTCATTTCAAAGGCACATATCCAACAAAAGAAGATTTTGCTGTCAATTTTGGTGGGATTGGAAAGGTCCGGTGTATTTTTAGTTGCTTCCAAGGAACCAAACCGTTAATTCGGTGATCAGAATTAGCCAATCGTAAAGGTGTCATTTTTCACCAGGACAATGCTAAGCCGCAAACTTTTTTGGACACTCGGTGAAAATTGATGAATCTTGGTTGGGAATTGATGGTCCACCCACCATATAGTTCCGATCTTGCGTCATCGGATTACCACTTATTTCGATCCTTGACCAACTGCCTTTGTGGTAAAACTTTCAACGATGAGGACACTGTTAAATTTCACTTAACTCCGTTTTTGGCCGAAAAGGATCAGATTTTCACACGAGCATTGAATTTTCAAGTTGTCAGAGAGATGGCAAAAGGTCATCGAACAAAATGGAAAATACATTATAGATTAAACCTTATTCTAAGTAAAAAAAAAACCTATTATTTTGTTGAAGAAATCGACAATTACTTAGTTACCAACCTAATAAAAATTAGATATTTTCCCTTTTAAAAGCTTACTACCTATAAGAAAGATTTTGTGGGACGGTTTTCAAAAAATAGTCCAAATAGTCCGATCCAAATTTTTCGTATATAATTTATATACCAAAATATTAGTTACTATCGATTTTGGTTATATAAACACTCTTTTCAAATGGGTCATTATACGTGGAATGTTCATAAAAATGATGCAATCGAATCCAGCAATTAGTTGTTAATAATTGCACCGAATTCGGACAACGTAGGTCTATTTTTTGGAGAACAATATAATATATTTATAGTTTTTTCATCTGTTTTCTCACGAAAATAATTGTAAGAGTTGTATTAGGCAAAGTGGTATAAAGCATTTATTGGTCGGTCAGTAGCAAACAGTTGTAGTATTAATCAATGATTTTAATAAATATATAGAACTTTCGATTATGTTTGCCGAATTCCAATATATTCGTTGGTCTCTTGCCTTCATAGAATATAAGAATAGAAATATTTTCTGACTCTTGATATATTGTTTGCGTAATTCTTGAACATGATAAGTATCGCGCTCACATTAACTATATTTAATTAGCGTATTAAATATGTAAATTAAACACAGATCCATTCTCTATAAATGAAATTCGACCTTTTCTTTGTTACTGTTATTTAATGTTATCTGCTTCGTATAAAAGCAGACAGCATTTGATTAAAAAAGTTGATTTTTTAATTTTGCTTCAGTTAAAGAACTGCATTTCATAAATTATTACCATTATTTGGAAAAAAAGAAAAAAAAAAAAAATTTTTTTTTTTGTTTTATATAAAAATTATATAGAATGTTGCTTAGAAGTGCGATTAATAATATATTACAATTATTAAGAAAATTCCTTATGGTTTTAGTGCATTGATTGATTGTATATAAAAATTATTAATAAGTTCCTATGAAATTTTCAATTATGAGGATCATATTAAAATTACATAAGATGATAAAGGATAATTATCTTATCTTAATATTGCTGCCCTTACTCTCGCAGAGTTTGGCAGTTAACGTTAGTAATGAGTATGAGACTTGTAATAATAATAATAATAATAATAATAATAATAATTTATGGGAATTTTCTACAACCGAATCGTTTATGGAAAGATCATCAATTATTTTTGGTTTAACTAAAATAGTCGACGAACATAATGTAAATACGAATTGCTATCGACATTTGAAGGATATACGAAATGGCATATTACAGAAAGAAATATGGGCTATCAAGGGTAATATAGATTCTTATTATTATTTTGTGCTTTATTCGAATATTTTTTCTTTTAGTTTTAGATTCATGTGGCACGAAATCTAGTGGTTTTATATTTGGTCATAATTATTGGTTGGGTAATCGTGAAGGCTGTACTGCTGTTCAACAAACATTTCCCCTTTCACTTTCATCTCATATAGATCGTATTATGCATAAAAATCTTCTCACCGAAACGGCACCATTCGATATCGATTTTCGTATCGTATACCTTGAGCATAATTCGCCTTGGCAAGTAGATAATAAATTATTAATACTTCAAGAGCGAATTATACATATTGGATTATGTTTACCTTCGTCCTGCATAAATGAGGAAATTCATCAACTTATGAAGGCGTACATTCAAAGCCATTATTTCATAGAAGATGACATTTTTACTATGAAACCGAAAGTACTTTACGTGAAAGATTTAAAAATCTCTGAACAATTTTATAAGCGTTTAAGTTTTAAAATTTTAAGGATATTTTTGATGTTTTGCTTGATTATGATAATACTTGCGTTAATTTTAAAAAGAACTATAACAACAACTTATGAATCTAAAAATGTGAAAAAATCTACGGTTATGAATCATAGCTTTATATTTGAAATTGTACAACGTTTTATATTAAGCTTTGATTTAGAAGAGAATTTTTCAAAATTATTTACAATGAAAACAACAGAATCGAATAATATATCTTTTATAAATGGATTACGTTGCGTGTGTGCTTTCTTCATTATAGTATCTCATGTTGTGGTGTTTGCCCATTTTTCTTCGAACAATTGGCCAATGCTAGTCTCGTCAATGGAAACGGGTATTCATCGCTATTTAAGCTCGGCTGTAATCCTAGTGGATATATGTTTTGTCGTAAGGTATTATGTGTTATACTTTTTAAAAAATATTACGCTGATTTTTTTTTAAAGATTTAAAACTTTTTTTTTCACTTTTTTTTTAAGGAAAATTAAATTTTTTTTTTCTTTTTCTTTCTTTTTTCTTTATAGTGGATTCCTTCAAAGTTCTAAATTTCTAGGTAATCCACAATTATTAGAAGCATTACACAGAAATAATTTCCGTTATAGTTTTAAATATTTTCTCGAGTTGTTTTATCATCGATACTTAAGGTAATATAAGTGATAAAATCTTAAGATCTAATCAAGCGATCAATGTTGATCTCTTTCTTTACTTTTGTTTACGTGTTTGTATAGACTGAGCCCCTTGTATTTCATTGTTATTATTATCGTGGATACGCTGTATGCTTACATACGCGAGATTTCCGTTTATCATATCTATGAAAAAAACGATGAATTTTGTAGCAATTATTGGTGGCGAAATTTGTTATTTATACAGAATTTTTTTGGTCAAGAAAATATATGTATGGTTTGGTCTTGGTATCTGGCTTGCGATCTACAATTCTTCTCTATAAACGCTATAATACTTATAGCTTATGCTAAGTATATATTATAATATTTGTTACTTAACTATCTCTATACAAAAGAATATAAATGAAATTAATTAAAAAAATTTATTCTTTTCGCAGATATCCAAAAGGTATAAAAACTACTGTATTAATATTACTGTTGTCAAATATTGTATGGACCTATTTAATTGGAATTAAGGAGAATTATCGTTTATCTTTTGATGTATTTGTTGCGACAGTGAATTCTATGTATTTCAATTCATTTAGTCGCAGTCTACCATACATTTTTGGTTCCATATGTGGATGGTTTTCAGTTGAGCATAAATCTGAATTATTGACTCTTAGTAAAGGACGAATTCTGCTGCTATCATATCTATCGGTATTAATATTTACCGTAGGTTATTGTTCGACTTCGAAACGTGATGTTTCAACTCTTCATTCTATTTTCGTGTATATCATGGGACGTTGCTGTTCATCTTTGGGTATATGTTTATTTATATTGAATGACAAAGTAAATTGTAATTTTTGGTTATCGCGTTTAATGCAAGCGAAAATTTTTCAACATATTAATAAACTAGTATATGCCATATATTTGGTAGGTCCGTGTATTATAGTTTTGTTTACGAGTCTTACAAGTGTTAGTGCCTACAATGAAATACATACAATAGTGAGTAGTGAGAAGTGAACTGAACATGTGCTGGGTGTTAATTTAAAATGCATTTTTTTTTCTTTTTTTTCTTTTACAAATTTTAGTGGGTTCTGAGCTTGGGTTTCGCCGCAATCACTTACTTGGCATCCATAATTATTGTATTAGTTATTGAAATGCCACTTACGAATTTACTTCGCTAAATGCGTTTAGCTTTTTTTTTTGCTTTTAGTTATTTGCACATAATATTTTTCTTTTATTCTTAATTTTGTTTTAAGATTTATTTAAAGAACTTTTCGATGTGCATCTCATATATACATATCATGGCTATGTTATATAATATAAATATAATAATAATATTAAAAATGTTTTTGTAAAAAATTATATAAAAATAAAATCTTTTTAAAATATATATAAAACACAAGATCAAAGAAAATAAAAATAACAAGTAAGAAAATTATTTTTTAATTTTAATGTTAAAAAAAAAGGTCAGAAAAGACTACATTTGAATAGTTGGGCGTGACAGATTTTTCTATTGTATTCTATGGAATACCGTGGAAATTTTTATTATAAGGTCTATAAGTACTGAGCCAAACAGCCAGAACACAGACATGTTTTCAGCTTATTTTATATGGTAGGTGTGGCTTGCGATCGATTTGTGGCACTGGTAGTTAAAGGACTTAGCATATATGGAAAAATGTTTTACTTTATTATTGGGTCGCTTATCAAAATTTGTAAATGTATTATCGTCAGTTATCGATCGCTGATGATAAAGGTGGTGGATATGAAAGATTCGCTATAGTTGAAAAGAATTTTCTCACATGTTTTTTTTCTTTAATTTTTTTTTTTTTGTAATTTTTTTTTTTACTTTTTAAATTTTAAAAAAAAATTTTTTTTTTATTTTTAAAATTTTTTTAAAATTTTTTTTGTATTTTTTATTTTTTAATTTAAATACGTATGCCGAACATTACCTTTATTGCAGCACTTTAGGACATTGCTGTGATAGTGAACTCAGTTATCATTACACCGAAATTAATCTCCACCACTTTTATCTAATATTGGTACATTAGATTAGCGGATCTGAGGCAGGATTTATATTACTACTCTTCTCCACTAGTGAGAATTTGAATTATTTTCTATGGCTCAAGGAATTGTTTCAAGCAAATCTAACGAAATTAATTGATATTTATAAAACAAATTGATTTTTCAGAGTTATATGACTCCAATGCGCCTGGATTTATTGAATGTTAATCTTATTCATTTGTCGTTCTAAAATATTCATTAAATATACAATAGTTTCACAAGTAGCTTTTATAGTATACTTTATAGTAGCAAACAGTCTATTATTTCGTATAAATTTATTTAATAACTTTTTTAACAAAGTGACTTCAACTTTGGCAAATATATAACTTTTTCTTTTAAATCTTCTTTTTAATTTTATTCGAATATTTCATATCATAGTAATAATACTAAAGTAGATAAAATAAATAATGGTTTCATATAATTTGTAAATGATGCAAGTGCTGTAGCATTACTTTCAAGTATATCTTCCCACCATGTCCATTCGTTGTTATAATTAATAGGATCACAACGTGGATCAGCGGGTTTATTATTCATGGGATGAGCTTGCCGACGTAAATTATCAATACGTTCAAGCATTTCTAAAACTATTTTAGAATTTTTATGTTGTTCATCGTATAAATTTTTTTGTTCACAAGGATCACTATCTAAATCGAATAAGCAGGGTGCTTTTAATGGCTCACATTTTTGCAATAAATTAGAATCTTTTTCCAAACACTTAACTGCCGCTGCTTGACGCAATTTTGTTATGTTTACTATAGATGGAGATATATTGAATTTTTGAAGTTTTTGCCATACTGTCGTATTTTTAATTATTTCCTCATAAATTAAAGATCTAGGATCTAAAGTATTATTATCGGCTCTTTTACTTAACCAATCATCGTATTTTCCTTCTTGAGTAGTTCCGTTAATGAATTTCCATTTGCCTTTCGAATAGGATACATAATTATCTACGTCATCGATGTTATGTAATATTTCACGTTCAACTCTCTCGTAACCGTATTTTAATGCTGACCATAAGTTTAGACCATCTAACTTTAGGGTAGCTATATCCAAATAAATGCCTACAGCTGATGCTAATGTTGGTAAAAAATCTGCTATATAAAATGTTTGTTGCCATATTGAACCCAATTTTTCCAATTGTGTTGACCAAATGGCGCCCGATGATCGAATACCACCTTCCCAGGGTGAATTTTTTTGCTAAAAATAAAATTTTAAATATTATTTTTTTTTTTCATTTACATTTTCAAAATAAAGTATAAAGTTAATATAAGAAAATGTTTACTCCTCTTAATGGATAATTGGAGGCAGTATTAGCATGCAGGCCGATCGTTGGTCCACCATTATCGGAAAAGAAAAGTACAATAGTATTGTTTAAAACTTCCATATCTGCTAGAGCTTCGATTACTTGACCCACACTATTATCCAAAGCAGACATCATAGCTGAAATTGGAAAAGAAAGAAAAGGCTAGAAATGGAAATAAAGAAGAAAAAAAACAAAAAAAAAAACTGAACTGAACTACTATACCGGCATAGATTTTACGCTGTGGATCTTTAATATAGGAGAACTTATCAATTTCTGATTCTGGCGCTTGCAAGGGAACGTCCTCGTTCGCTGAATGAGGTGCCAAATGATTTAACATTAGAAATAACGGTTTTGCATTATAATCATGTCGTTTTATTAGATTAACCGATTCTTCCGTTAATAGATCGGTGACATAGGTACATGCTTGATCATGCATCGATTCCAAATTTAAACGAAAATCATGACCACGTGAATAGTTTTTATTCTAAAGGAAGAGAGAAATGTGTTAACAATCAAAAATTATTTAAAAATCAAAAAATATACCCTTTGAATTAAAGTATGATCATAGTAATCGACATAGGAACCTAAATAACCGTAATGATAGTCGAAGCCCCTAAAAGTGGGCGTGTAAATTTTACGTGACATACCCAAATGCCATTTACCAATTAAGCTAGTATAATAACCATGCTCTTGAAATATCTCTCCCATAGTGGTCTCATTAACTGGTAGACTCCATGGTTGATCGTTTACCAAAACATAATGTTGCATACCTAGAAAGTATGGGATTTATATTTATGTTGAACAGTTCTTTATCAAAAATGATAACAAAATCGAAAAATTTACCAGTATTAATAGGATATTTGCCAGTTAATAGAGCTGCCCTTGATGGTGTACACATCGCTGGTGTATACAAATTATTCAAAATAACGCCATTATAAGCTAAAGCATCAATATTGGGTGTAAGAAATTCATTTGAACCACGAAAACTGACATCATCGAAACCCTTCGATTATTTTTATATTTCAAACAATAGAGTAGAGTAAAAAAATAAATAAATAAAAAAACAAATAAAATTAATAATAATCAATAAGAGAGAGAAAGAAAGAAAGAGAGAGCGTTCTAATTAAAGAACGCCACTTAACGTTCAACACTCACCATATCATCTGATATTATTATAACGATATTTGGCCTATTTGCCAATACTGATTTTTCTTTTGTTAACAGTAACGAAATAATTATAAAAAATTTCCACATGTTGTTCATTTATCACACTTTCTTAATTTCCATTAGATTCGGTTATTAATTCATTTGTTTATTCTCATTTACTATATGCTATTATTATTATTCAGATATTATTGATTAACTTCTTGCTTTATATGGAAAAGTTTGGAGGGAATGTTAGGTTTATATCACGTTTTCAATGTTTTGGTATTGCTTGTAATAGAATTAAAAGTTTTTGTAATTATTGTGAAATTTAATAAAAATTTTTTTTTTTTTTTTTTTTTTCTAGTAAACGTAAAATATTTTAAAATTAGCATCACTGATAAATGCTTTCATTATATCATTTAATTGCGTTTTTATCTTTAAATGAATTCAATGAATTTAAAGAATTTCAATTCTGTTACGGATTTTTCAAAAAGATTACAATTAATATCAAAATATAGATTTCAAAAATAAGAATTTTCGATGCCTATCTCAGAATACTTTAATTTTGCAAAATTAATATATTTTTTGCTTTAGAGAGAAGGACAACAACAATTAATAAAACACAAAAAAAAAAGGATGAGACAAAATTGCTTTCAGAATATTTGAGAAGATTTTGAAAATTTTATTTATATATATTTTACATTAATTCAGAAATGCAAATTAAAATTTTTAAAGTCAAATTTTTGTTTTTCTATTCAAAAAAGAAAAAAGAAAAAAATTCTTCCTAACACTCTCGTGAGATTCTCATTGATAGACAAACAGGCTAAACTACGTATAACGATTCAGAAGCTGTACCGTAAATGATATGAAAAAGTTTATCTATCCTCCTATCTATTGTATGCATTCAAAAAAAAAAAAAAAAATTAATAAATAAAAGAGATTAATATTAACGAGAAAGAAAGTTACATAAGATCATCTCCATCCATCCACAATAGCACAGTTTGCGTTGTTTCGAGAAAAGTTTTCAATATATAGTTTTGTTATATGATTTCATGGTTTATAAATAAATGCACACGTACGATGTTCGATTCCAAGATAATGCGAAGATTATATTTTACTAAAAATTATTGTCATATGCTAAGTCTATATATATATATATATGTTTATAGATATGAATGTCTCTTCTTACTTGCCAAATCGATTAACTTCATTAAAACAAAAAAGGTAGAAAAAAATAAGTTATAAAATTGTTTAGATACATTTTTTACGTTGTATGCTTTAATAATGATAGAAAATGATTTTCGTATATACCAGGTGGGCTGAAAAGTTCGTAGGCTAACATAGAAAAATTCTTTTTTTTTTTGATAGAATTTGATTTTATTATTCAATATAATTGCCTTCAAGGGCGCTACAACGATTATAGCGGTCATACAACTTTTATAATAGGATTTGTCTTTAGACTCAAAATGTGCTTCAGTTTCGGCGATTATTCTTTCATCGGAGCGAAATTGGACTCCATTGTGAAATGATGAAGCCATGTTTCATCCATTGTCATATATCGATGCAAACATTTGGGTTTATTACGCTTGAATAACTCCAAATACTGCTTAGAATCATCAATTCGTTGTTGTTTTTGGTCGATTGTGAGCTCGCTGCGGCACTCACTTGGAACAGAGCTTTCGCATATCCAAATATTCATTCACGATATGTCCAACACGTTCTTTTGATATCTTTAGAGTCTCAGCTATCTCAGTCAACTTCACTTTACGGTTATCCGAAATTATTTTGTGCATTTTTTTGATGTTTTCGTTGGTAACAGCCGTTTGGGGCGTCCATTGCGTGCATCGTTCTCACTCTTCTACGGTTGATTTTCCTGGTGTAAAGTCCGAATAATGTTTATCAAGCCAAGCCTTGGCCTCAATAGTATTTTTTTTTTTGCCAAAAACAATGCTTTTTTCAACACACGAAATTCCTTTTTATCCACTTTTTTAAACTAACAATAGTTGTTTCACTAAAAATGCTATAACTCGTATACTAATAGTGCAACAGCTGTCAAATTTATACACGTGTCTTTTCAAGGTTAGGGCTAACTAAAAATCGTATGTATTTAATACTAGTAGCGCCATCTATGTGTCAGCGTACGAACTTTCCAATCTAACTGTTATTTAACTTTTCATTGATTTGTTCAAAAGTGTTTTAATTAAATTCATATTACTATTTACATTAGACTATGGCTTGGCTTCTGAAATAAATTATTTATTATTCAATAGTTAAAAATTCTTATCATTTATTGTTAAAACCTATTATTAGAGGAATTTCTTTTTTTTTTAATTAAAAAAATGCAAAACGTAGAGTTAACTCATTTTACAAGTGAAGCTAATATATTATATCTCTATAATCAAAATAGGTAAAAGAAAAAGTTCCATTTTTTCTATGCAGTCGTCAAACTTTGGCTACCAAGCTATACTCTAACAAGTGCGAAAGGCTATATCAGCCTATAAACAATTAAAAGAAAAAAAAAAGACTTTTGCAGATCATGGCGTTTTGAAAATGAGTTAAAATTTTGATTAATTGTCGATAAATTTTTAAAACTTTTTTAAAAAATTGACGAAGTTGCTATAATTCATACTATGAGATCGTGTACCAAATATCTCTCAATAGTTTGCACGAGATTAAATATAAAAAGAAGCTCAATAGTTGGGTAAAAAATGTGTTATGAGTGAAAAATTTATTGGACACAACTTTTAGCTACAAATCGTTTTTGCAACAAAAGGGAATTGAACCACTTCTGAAAAAATTGATAACAGGCAAAGAAAAGCCAATCATCTGCAATTGCGGCGATAGATATATAGATTAAAGCCTGAATTAATGTCATGTAAACTTTGTTTTCTTCTTTGTTTTATTACAAAATTGAAGAGAATGAACGCTTCTCCACTTTGGTCAGATGACTGATTCGACTCCCTACTTTCTATTGTGTAGTTGAATCACCTAATTAAGGTAAAATATTCAAAATTGACCAATAGGAAAGCCCTCGCACTACTACTACTACTACTACTGCAATATCAGTAAACAAATACCTTTTTTTTGGGAGAGTTTTGCTACAAAATTTTGATCCTTCCACCGTATAACTACGACATTATCACGTCCGATTATCATTTATTTATTTTTTTCAAGCAATTCGTTTACTTCACTTTATTCAGTTTTTTTTTAAAGTAGAAATTCCAAAGTGATAGTGCGATCATCAAAATAATACATATTCAGTTTAATAAAATTCATTTAAAATATAAGAAAAATATATTATGAATATTTTAATAGAAAACTCTATGAACTTTTTATTTTCATATGTTTCTAGACACATATACAGATATCGATGTATTGGATGAATACATGTCAGGACTGAAAATTCAAGAAAATGAAGAATTTTTTTTGCTTATCATCTAAGAGGATCTAGAAACGAATGCAGTCAATTTTCGAGCCGAATTTTCTATAGGTAAAGTTTCAAACTCGTAAACATTATTTTCATCGTCCCATTCGAGAATTTCATCTGATTATTCAGACTGACCAATAATATATATATATATATATATTTGTATATAATTTACAAGCTCTTCTAATGAGAGTATAAAGCATAAAAAATTATAAAATCTAATGTCGCAATCTCACTACAGTAACGGAAAATCTTCACTGTTTGGTGGAAAAATTCCTCGCATTGAAATCAGTCGAACATTTTTATATACATAATACAAAATAGTTGTAACATAACATTGTTAAACCATGTATATAGAAATTGTGTTATTTTGTTTTTAACATCCAAGATCAATGACATGGAAATCTATGCACAGATATGTTTGTCTGCCTTTGAAATTCTCATAATGTATAAAGCTATAATTTGGCACATGCGGTTTTCCACAGAATCACGTTTGCCAAGTTTGAACTGGCTGTATACGGCTTTAATAAGAGTTTAAAAACGGAAAAAGCTAAAAAGAACCTCTAAATATCATAATTCGTCATTTACGATTTAATATATGCGTTTAAAATTTAACATTTTTCATCATTTTAATCTCTTGAGCTTTTTTAATTCTTGATATTTTTTTTAAAAAATAAAATCCAATCAAAAAAGAAAATTGTAATCAAGTTGGAAAAAATTTTAAATTTATAATCCATAGTAGACTTGACCTCTAAGTTCGATTCAAATAAATGTAAAGGCCTAAAATCAGACTAAAATTTTATAAAAAAAAATATTTTGCTTCAGCTCATTGACCGGGCTCTTAGTCAGTAAGTGGTGTTGTACCTGTATACCCATCCATGAATTACGAGAGTACAATATATCGGTTCTTCGGTCTACAACAGCGAAAATTACACATCAGAAAGCATATACAGTATTTGTATGCTTGATTAATGTAAGATTCTAAATCGAATTACTTTTGTTCGCTACCTTGACAGTCTCTCTGAGTATCTCTGTGACTGTCTCCCTGATTGTCTCTGTGACTGTCTCTCTGTGTGTCTCTCTGAGAGTCTCTGTGACTGCCTATTTGGCTGTCTCTGTGACTGTCTCTCTGACCGTCTTTCCGGCTTTCTCTCTGACCGTCTCTCTGACCGTCTATCTGACTGTCTCTCTGACCGCCTCTCTGACTGTCTCTCTGACCGTCTTCCCGGCTTTCTCTCTAACCGTCTCTCTGACTGTCTCTTTGACTGCCACTCTGGCTGTCTCTCTGAATGTCTCTCTGCCCGTCTCTCTGACTGCGTCGCTGACATTCTTTCTGACCGTCTCTCTGAATGTCTCTCTAGTTGTCTTTTTGATCATCTCTCTGACTATTCCTCTGACTGTGTCTCTGCCCATCTCTCTGAATGTCTCTCTGGCTGTCTCTCTGACCATCTCTCTTACCGTCTTAATATCTATCTACTTACCGGTCTGTCCATCTATGAGTCTCTGCATTGTGAGTCTGCATAGGTTAACGGTTGATAAAAATTTAATAGAAAAAGGAAAACTGAAACTTGACATATAAATGTTACGAAAATGCACCTAATTCGTCCACGCCTAGACTCTGTACAAAACTGTACAATTGTAGAGATATTAATCTAACATTCGTTATAAATATTTACGAAGTACCATCTTAAATTTCATTTGCATAATAGGCCCATAAACGCTTGCTTAAGGTCTTTAAAAAATGTCGAATTATACAGTTAGTTTGAAATTAGGTCCAATCGCGGCAAGCAGAACACGCCCACGTTTTCAATGTTAATGTATAAGCAAAAGGTGATGTTTAGCGTATATTTGCCCAATTATAAAAAACATCAGTATATTGCAATAATATGTTAATATATTATATACAAAAGATATATAACATTGAATGACATTTTTATTATTTATTTGAAATTTTTAACAAAACATTTTTATTTTTACAGCAGGTGCGGCCAAATGAAGTTTTTGATTGAACGTGCGGACACGTATTTAATAATTAACTGATTAAATAATTATTTTCTTCATATATTATAAGATTATTTTGCAATATCTTTATAAGTAAAGTAAAATAATACACTCTTATGACATTTACTTAAATTTCGTAGAAAGAATCTTCTTCTTTTCGTACACACGTAATTGTGTATTTTTCAGGAATTCTTTATTAATTTCTTTTTTTTTTATTCTGTAAAAAGAACTTTTGAGATATTTTTTGCTGCATATTTATGAATAGAGTCACAAAATTATATTTCAGCGTTATTTTTGAGGAGGAAGTTGGATATAAAATATACTATATAAGGTACTCTAATCACAATTGAAAAAATATTTAATATTTCATGAAAATCACAATTGAAAAGAGATTTCGATTTTTTATTAATTATGTGTAAGATCTTTTTTTGATCATGATCTTGATTTCTTTGCTCCATTTCTAGTGCTTAGTAATTTTATTATATAAATTAAGTTTTATATCCTCTCCCCCAAGAATATGAGAGTACTGTATACAGCGTTTTTAACGCTTAAGAGAAACACATTTAATTAAATCTTAGTTATTATCAAATAAAAACGACATTTAAATTATTTTTAATCATGTCTGACTACTCTAAGATAGAAACTTGACATAATATTAACTGTTTTTTTTTTTGGAACTTGACGAACGCGAACTTTAAAAAAAAAAATGGAAATTATACGCCAATGAGACCACGCCTGAAATAACTAATTAAGTCTAGAATGTTTTTTTAAATATAATAGAAGATGAGGTATGAAATATTGGCATAGGAGAGAGATCATTCTGAAAATTAGGATTAGGAAATTAACATATAGTTATGTAAAATATTGGTTAAAAAGTGGATGTGACTATCGGCTACGATATACGTCAGTAAATCGCCAAAAATCTTTTCTCTATCTCCGTCCATGCTTTTAAATAATTTAGTGGATATTCAATATTCGGTCAATATTTTTTTTTTTTTTTTGGTTTTTTTTTTTGTGTGTTTGTAAAGTCCCCCAATGTATATAAACAAATACGTGTAATACATGTAATTAAATTGAATTTAATTTCGTTAATTATTTAACATACACGAAAAACCTCTATTGTTCACGAAATAAAGTTGACGGTAATGTGATATTTAATCAACGGTTTGTTTAAGTCGTTAGGTGGGTACAAAATTTACAAAAAAAAAAAAAATAAAAAAAAATAAAAACATGGCAAGTTCCCACAAAAGTTTTTTAAATTATTTCAAAAGTTTTTTTTTTTTTTTAAGTTCACACATAAAATTGTTTGAAAAAAATTTATTTGTCAATAACAAATAATTCAACATTAAATGCTTTTATGATTTGCGAATTTTTGACCATTTAACAAAAAAAAAAAAAAATAAAAATGAAACGAAGGGCGTAAGAGAAGAGAGAGGATCTTTATACATCGAATTAATTATTGATTAATTTGAAAATTTTCAAATATATTTACGTACATATCATCTATATGCGGCTAATTATTCTCTACTTAACATTTTTGTTTGTGTATTATGTGAATACGTTTTATATTTATTTTTAAGTTTTATTTCACTCTCTGTTTTCTTTTCTTTTTATATCAAATACTTTGCCTTTGTTGTGTTTAACTGATTCTTTTCCTTCGAAAATTTTATTTATGATATTTTATGTTTATTAAAATTTGGTTTTTTATTATTTTTTTTTTGTCTTATTAGTTTTTTTTCTTTTTTATTTTTCTCTTTTTTTTTTGTTTAATATAATTTCAATGCTTTCCATACGAAGGTGTAACATTAATTGAAAGTTGTGGAGACATTTCAAATACATTTTATTTGTTAGCAATCAGCGCTAAGGTACCTTTTAGCCGCGATGATCATAATATGAGCGAGTAATTTAGGAGAATAATTTGTTGTTTTTTTTTTTTAAAAGAGAGTAAAGAAAAGAGAACTAAATATCTTAACTGTAAACAGTTGCCGCCTAGCAATAGTTTTAATGCAGTATTTTCTTATTAATTTTTTTTGAATTTATATTTCAATATTATATAATATTCTCTCGATTCACTTTAAAACTCTCTTTCAATCCTTACAATGTTCTATATATAGACATGAAATAGAGGATGTCATAAAATCAAAAGTTACTATCGTGATTCGTTACTGCACATAATTCATGCATTTCGGGAAATAGATTACCCCACCAATAATGTTAGCTGAGACAAATTAATAAATCAAAATTAGATCTATCTAAGCAAATTTGGTCTAGAGAATTTTAAAGTTTCCATCTTAATTTCATTTATTCAATTCTCTTACTTACGCGCGCGTCTTAATATTCGGAACTAACTAAATTCTATCTCTGCTAGTAACTGTTTTGTATTATTAATGTCCAAGTGTTCTAAAAAATCCCAAAAAAAAAAAATAGAAAAAATATCTCTATTTCGCAACACATACTCCTCTCCATTAAGCTCGGTGCACTTGTATTAGCGAAGTTCACAGAGGTTTTCGATTGCTTGTTTAGAGTAAGAACCTGCGAGGTTCTCAAACAGAACCACCATCAATCGTGCGCTGTGTGTGTGTGTGACAAGTTTTCCACAACATATTTTTCAAGCTCAAAAAAAGAGACTTATCGGTGCAGACGATGTCTGGCTTCTTGAGGAAACATTTTGAACTTTAAAGTTCTAATTTTAGCTAACACTATAACCAATGTGTGCACCGATGTCACCAAGATATTCTTAATGATCGTCTAAGCAGCTACCATAAGGCTTCTTTTAAAAAGAGTATTATTACTTTAAGGAACGAGTAGATTAGTTTTGCGGTGACATTGGGGGGTTGGATTCCATGAAATGAAATTATTTTGTCAAGTGTCGATATAAACGAATTTTTCTCTTTACAAAGTCATTGAAAGCGTTTAAGGATGATTGGTATTGGAATTCAGTTTTATACGGAGATTTGAAAAAAGCTTCAATTTTTTTTTGCAGCAGCAACTGCTGCTCTCTCCACATCAGATTAGATACTTCTGAGGCCACTCTTTCATACGGCTCCCTATTTATATTTGCTTTTTTAAAGCCCCATAAATTTTTATTAAAATTTCTTCTTTTTTTTTTTTTTTTTTTTTTTTTTTTTTTTTTTTTTTTTATTATTTAACTTTGTTTATTTTAACGATTTAACCTGTCAAAGTGTATTGTTTAATTTTGAAAAAATATTAAATTCAACAAATATTTTCAAGTTATCTGTGAAGTATAGTATTGAAAGTTAATATTATAATAGATCGTGTCATCATATTGCTTCGCCTAGCGACAATATACGATTAGTATAATTGTTTTGATAAGTGAATCATTAAATAATAAAATGTAATAGGTCTGCACACAAGCGAAACACTTGGTCATCATCGAAATATATTATATGTTACCATTCAATCGTTAAAAATCAATCAAATCAATTTGCAATACTAACTCATGCTATTAAAGTTACAAATTTCTTTCTAATTCTCTAAGAGATTTATTTATTTTTAAATAAGAGAAAAAAATGTCTTCAGAAACGCCTACAGAGGTGTATAAAAATTATAAAAAATTATAAATGAAACTCACAATATTCCATAACATTCAAGAAAGATTAAAAACAGCCCTTTAAAAGCAATACTTCAACATGGCAGCAACTTTTGGTTATAAAGCAAAATGTTTGAAAAATTAAAAAAATTTCCATTGTTTTATAAGAAAAAAAAAAAAAGTTTACACTTACACACTAAGTCGGAGTTTTATGATATCCGCACGGCACGCACATTACAATTTATAATAAAGTTCTCAAAAGTCTACTAGTTAGTCATATATACTATACCCTACGTAAGCTAGTATCGCTGTGTGACACACTGTGTGTGTACTTTAACATAACATACCTGAAAAGAAATATATTTAAGATGAAATATTCTTTGAAATGAAATATAATATTAAGGAGAAGACAATTTTATAGGAAAAACTTTAAAGAAGGAAGATTTATATTTCATATTTATGTGTGCCTAGAGTGAGCGAACTTTTGAACCGATTTGAACGAGATTTGCTTCTCGCTCAAGAGTAAATGATAAAAATTGAACACCAAAAAAAGGATATGAAGAAAGTTTCAAAGTCATAGCTTTCACTCAAGTAGATTTATAACTATTCCGTCTCAATGAATATATCTAAATAGATCCAAACTAGCTATCCACGTTAATAGAGAGATTATACCATCTCTTGATATATACTTGTAAGAATTAAAAATTCAGGGCGCTAGCAAAAAACATTTGGAATTGACATATGGAATCTTGACGCCCGCAACACCTGGACATCCTTCTCAAAGGGATTTTTTTTTGGTATTAAAAGAACATAATGCATATAAAATGTTCACGTTATTCTAATGCCTCTATACAAAAAATCCCTTTTAAAGGACAGATCACTCAAATAGTTTTACATGGTCACCTGTTTTGAAAACCTTATACCATGGCATATTTAAATGCTAGATTAATTCCAATTGACGTTAGTCCCCGTCCTCCGGGCTTTGGAACAATTCCCACAAGGTGGGCTCCACAACTCCCGAAGTACCAGATCAAACAACCTGGTTACAGACCATTGTTTCCCTCTGGTCGGAGGATAAACCTAGCTCATTTTCCAAAAACCAGCCTCAATACTCCCCGAAAGTCCGTACCCAACGATCAGGCAGCAAGGCATTGTCAAAGTTTGTTGACACTGCCAACACAGTACAAAGAGCTTCCTTATTCGGGCACCTGAACTGCGAGAACTTAATTGTTCACTTTAGTTTATCTGTACTCACTCGGAAGTGAATATCACTTCATCTAATTTTTCGGATTATTATGTGCTTGGAAAGACATCGATACATTTACTTAACGTTTCTTGTGCTCCCAGTTCAAATACTACCTCAATCAGTCATAGATAATAACTGGCATGCTACGGTAGTATTATCACCTAAATAGAGCAGAGAACTATCGGGAAGAGAAGTCATCTAAAATAGAAGCAACTCTCGAGCTTCCTTCTACAAACCGAGAATTAGTGGTTAAAACCTTAATCTTCATTTCTCCGCCATGTGTGTTAAGTTCATAGCGTTTATAGCTGGGATCCCGTAAAGTTAAAGGATTCGGTATATTTATGTTCTGCTGGATCAGATACATAATTTCCCCAGCCCCTCTTAAACGGCAATTAGAAATGGTATTGCGAAACGTATCTAACGTTGAAGCAACGTTATCCGAATACAAAATTATTATAATATTTTTTAATATGTTCGCTTTGCCAATAGTATGAACGATTCTATTCAAACTTTCATCAAGTTTTCAAACAATTCCCGAAAATTTTTATTCTTCAGAAAACATATTTTCAATCATTTAATCACCAACACAATCGCAATATTTGCGTATTTTCTTCTACGTATATCATGTATGTAGGAAATCCTTTCAATTTCTTCTTCTGGTGCCTGCAAAAGACATTCCTCGTTGGCTGCTTGAGTCGCGCTAAATGAGTTACCAGTAAGAATATCGTGGTTTATTCTCTAAAATTATCGGTTACATGGATATTATTGTCTTTGTCGCATTATAAAATATTTCATTCTTTTAAAGCCTCGACAATTACTTCGTGTTAAAAGATTTTTTTCACTCAACTCTTCTCTAGGGATCTTATCATAGCATATGCAATAAAAGCATCCCTACAACCATAGAGCGATAATCAAAGTCAAATATAAGTGGTAGTGAATCGTTTAGGAGCCGTACCCAAATGCCGTTCACCTATAAAATTAGTAGAACAACCCTTAGCTCTCTTGAAATACTTTAGACATTGCAATGACATTTTGGCAAAGAATCGCATGATTCTTGATGTAGTAAAATATAACGACGAGTCCCTAAACGAAAAAAGTGTACAACAATATAAAGCAAATAAACATTTTTAAACAATAGTTACTGCCTTAACTGTGGTCTAGCAAACCTGCAAGAAACTAATACTAGCCGATTAGTACGACCGATCTAGAAAAGTATGCATTTCGGCGTTGCATATAATTAATGTCCATTTTTTTTTAATGCTAAATCGAAGCTTTAATATTTTTGACGTTATAAACTCTTTGGCGACTCGAAAACTTACGTCATCGAAACCCTAAACACACCAATAATAATAACAATCAGAGAGATTTTTGTTTATTACCTTCACCAAAATACGCATACATATTTGCGAATCTCTGTGCAATAAATGTTTATTAACCAAATATTTAGTGGAGTCATTAAATATATATTTGCTGTAAACATTTATTTTTCAATTAAAAATGTAAAAATTTTTATAAATATTTAAAGACATGAAAAAAAGAAAAAAACACACAAAAGGGCAAACACCACCTTTTAGCGTACACTTGGTTTAAGTGATTGTAGAGTTTAAGTTAGACAATCAAAAAAAGTTCATTTAATATAAAATGAATTCAACTATTAAAAATACATGATAAAGAGTTCATGAAGTCATCAAAAATTATAACTAAGAGTTAAAAAAAAAAAGTTGAAAGTATTTTAATGTTTTTCACAAATACCAAATAAAAGCAAATTAAACGTGGCTCGGCTTACAACAGAAGAAAAAGATATTGTTTACTATATATATATACGCATATGCCGGTCGATCTTAAATTTTTGATACTCTAACACGTAAGATGAAAGATATATTCTAACTTAGATCTTCTGAGATCTTCGCGAAAGTGGCAAGCATTCGATATTCATATACATCTCCTTGGTTCACAATCATGATTTGCTCGCCACTTTTTTTTTTTTAAAGCACAGGTGTTCTTAGGTTTACGTTGTATTATGGTCATGTTCTTTAACCATACTGGACCATTTCCAATACCAACTTGTTTGAAAAAGCTTCTAATGTTTATGCCAAATTTGCGGTTGATATCTTCATGTTTGCGGACAGATGGACATGCCTAAATAGATACTAAAATTGATGTCGAACAAAAATGTATATATATATACAATACATTGTGGGAATTTCTGAAGTTTCCTTCTGGGCATTACAATCAAAATGACAAAACGAATAAAACATACGTTCGTATATTATCATCAGATTTTGGATAGAATTTAATCATTTGGAAGATATCGTTCAATTAAGCGCGTGCTATATGCATTTTCCTACTATTGATAACAATGATCAATGATTTTTAGATCTTTGTCTCTGTGATCAACGTTTACCTGGCATCTATAATATCTTCTTGGAATAAACAATAGCGATTAAATTATAAAATTATTCTATTTAAACGTGGTTTACAATTAAAATGCTAAACAAAACAAAATGAATCTTATTTATTATTGGGTTTCAGTCTTTTTATGTTAACATTCATTACGTTACCATACTATAGTCCTTTCGGCAACCGGTAATAAACATATAGCATTGTGAACTGGTATTGCTAAGAAACCTGCTAATGCTATACCATATGCATCCGCTTGAACGACTGTAGACATAGCAAACTGTAATCGAGCTGGAGGTATTTCATGTGACATTCTATAAAATGTATTGACATAAGCGCCACCACCTAGTAATCCTTCCCATAGGACAATAGTAAATGTTATCCAAATGCTTGGCGTATAGCAAAAAGTCACCTCCGTAAAGAAATATGCGAGATTTATGAATTGCAAAACTACCATAAGCCAGATTTTTGGAAATTGAAAAATATTAACTGAAGATCGCGCTATAAACTCTCCAATCCGATAAGCGACATTTAGCCAACGATATTGTGATGCTTTATCGAGAAATATATTTTTGAATTGAATTAATTCGAACTTAAAAATTGCAATGAAAGATAAATTATTTTTAAATTAATTCGAAATCTCTTTTCAAAACATTTCTGTACTTACCAGACCTTGATTTAGAAAATATACGAAAAAATATACTAAACCCAAAGGCATCATATATTTCACTAATGATCTTGCATATGCAAATTTATTTCCAAAACCTTTTAAAGGCTTATGATGCTCAGTCAATTGTTCCGGAACGGTAGGTGAGGCGATCTTTTGCGGTTTTCGTAATAAAATCCAAAATGATATGGCTTCGATGAAAGGAAATATTAACATTACCAACATAGTTTCACTTGGAGTAAGTTTAAGTTCAATTAATGTAGCATACGATATGGAGCCAACAACTCCGGCAGCTCCACCACCGGACGACCAAGTAGAGACTACGTTTCTAAGAAAACCAAAATAATTGTTTATTTTTTTTTTAAATACTTTATTATTAAGCGAGATGTATGAATCAAATATTTACTAAAGAATTGTTTTACATTTAAGTTTATTCGATGTGTGTACTAAACTGATATATAATTTCGAAAGTAAAGAATTCACTAAACTATTAAGATCTGCGAGAGAGAGAGAGAGAGATCATTCACAAGAATATAAAATCATTTTTCAGCTTGGAAACGAACGTTAGTTTAAGCCACCAATTGTGTGCGCTACTAAGAGAACAAGAAATTCAATATTATCGAATTTGTGTACGAGTTTAAAGCATAAAATTGAAATTTCAAAATGACACCAAGATATAGATATCGAAACAAGTGTCCTTAAGAGCTAGATATAGAAACGATATAATTTATTCACATTCACGTTCAGATTCAATTTACTGAAATGGTTCTCAAATTTTGGTTGAATTTGTTAAATCACATCCGATATTATAGACGTTGTTACTATATTGGGAAAGAGTAGCGCTATTAAGGTTAAAACCTCTCTTTCTTCTCAATTACCTGGAAAATTTGTTCCATCATAAGTTTTTCTTTGCGATTTCGTTTCGTATAAAATTAATTAAAATTAATAAAATTTGAATATAATCCGAGTAAAAGTTCTTTATAATTTTTGAAAATGATGACCGATCAACAATGGAAAACAAAAATTAATCACTATAAGTATAATAAAAGCCCCCGTTAGTTTGATGTTGCGTATAAAATTTAACCCATAGGAAAAAGAAACTTTCCGTTAAAGTTTTTGAAATTCTCTCAAAATATTTTTTATGCAAATTTTGTTTTGAACTGAGAACTTCTCTCGAATCATTCAAATGTACTGTATTTTCTTTAACTGTCATAACAAAAATCGAAAGAATTTTTTTAAATATGAAAATAAAAATTTTTTTATCGTTTTAACATAATATTTTTCGTTCATTTTTGATTCTTTTTTTTTCAAATTTAATTTTTATTTTTAGTTTTTGTTTTATTTTTTTTTTTTTTTTATTATTATTATTATATATCATTTATTAGCCACTTACTTATTGAATTTCGATGAATATCCCAGAAAAGTTGCATCTCCTATACCACAACTAGCCGAGGTAATGATTACTCCTAGTATAGCCATCCATTCAAAGTAGGCCATACCCACTAATAGAAAACCAGCTGCGGAAAATATAATTGCCAAAGCAACAAGACAACTTAAAATGAAAACAGAAAACAGAAAATAGAAAATGAAAAAATTAAAGCAATTATTTTGAAGCTATCGTTCTGTGCTTGAATGTAAGAAGAAAAACAAAATATGTCATCGCGCAAAACTTACTGGACCCGAAATGGAACGAATGGCATAATCATTTTTACAAACATTGCTGGTAAAACGTCGGCCAAGAGAATCGCACCCGTCGATATAAAATGACAGTCTCGTTCGTGTTGTTCTATGCCTCGACCCTTCCGAAAGAGAAAAATATTAAAGATTTCAAAGCAAAAAAAAAAAAAAAATGCATAATGGAAGCACTTACGGAATAATGAAATTTTTTGATGACATCATGAGCAGCAGTAAGCATAACTACATAACCATAGATATTGCATAAGCCTAAGATCCAAAAAGCAATTAAGTCACGCCACAAACCTCGTTTACGAGGAACCTCAACTGGAGCCTGAACAACGACAGGAGCAAGTGTTTGCCTGGTTGGTGTCGGATTTTTCTTCACTTGAATTTGAGACATTTCTCTATATTTTCTTAAAAAAATAAATACAAACTAACTTTTAATTTCAATTTTTTTTTTTTTTTTATTTTTTTCATTTTAATTATTTATTTTACTTAATTTCTAATTAATAGAAATTCGGAGTAGCATCATGATCTCTAGAAATTTTATAAATTTTTTTAAAACTTTTTCGAGTTTCAAATGAATAATTTAGATTTCGAATTGGATTTAAGATTTCTATACGATTTTTTTTTTGCGTTTACAAATAATTTAAAATAAAAAAGGAGATTGAGTAAAAAGTCAAGTCTGTTCGATTAACGCATTGAGGTGAGAATGGTATATAGTCTCACCGTTTCGATTGTGGGTGATACAGAGCTTCATATTGATGCGTGTGTGTGTGTGTGTGTATGTGTGTGTGTGTGTGTGTATACATATGTATATGTATAAATGCCAATGGGCAATCTTCTTCAATCTTCTCCCTTGGCGAAAATCAAATAATTTCGGCCAGGATGTCCCAATCCCGTGGTCAGTCGCGTTAGCTTATATTTAAATTAAGTGTAACGTAGCACTAACTTAGTCTAGACTCCCTTATACAAACGTAGAATATTTGAGGTCAATTTATATATATATATATATATTGGCGTTTTCAGTTAAAATGAGGAAAACATTTTTTACATACACAATGCCCCGTATAATTATGTTTTCCACGAATGGACGATTAAGAAAAAAGTCATATATCTGACTACGTCTTACCACTGTGTTTTCTTTCATTTGTTTAAATAAAAATTAAATTCTATTAAGTATATTCACTGCTATTGATCTTATTATCTGAAGAAATTTGAAAACTACAGAACATTTAGTTCTAAAACTCTTTTCATGTAAATAATATTTTTACGAAAAATTCTTTTCATATTAGACAGACCTGAGGATAAAACTTGAACTTGCTCAAAGAGTTCGATTCGAATTTAGAAGTTAGGTTACTTGAAACAGTTCTAGTGCTTTAAGTACATTGATATTCATTCAAAATCAATTAGAAGAAAGGCTTGTTTCTCGCGGACAAATAGACCGTAATTTTTGTAATAGGGTTAACACTAACTAGATTAATTATTATTATACGATGGCATGCGGAAAGTATAAACACTGTAAAATACGTTCAAGTTGGAAAGTTTTGCCCTGTACGAGCAGCCAAACTACGTGATTTCTACAATTTTAAATATTTATGGCTAATTTCGTTCATTTATGAAGAATAATATCAATTGTAGCTTGTAAGTAAAAAACAAAAACCTCAACAACAGAGATATTCCTCGTTTATGCTTCACTTTAAACGTGTCCTTTGAGCGATTTAGTTCATTCTTAATATCAACCCAAGAACTTCGAATGTTTTTGTAAAGTTTGAATCCGATATCTTAATTTTGGTGATAATTGCACAAACATTACGGACATACGGACTTGTAGAGAAATAAAGGGACAGACGGACAGAGAAATAAACGGACTGACAGATATACAAACGGCACGGCAGACAGACATGTGACGAACAGACAGACAAACGGGCAGGTTGGCAGACAGGCAGACGGAAATGCTTAATTCGTTTCTAACTTTGATGCTGATCAAGAATATATAGGATCTTTGAAGCTTCCTTCTGAATATTTCAATGATAAAATCAATTATCTTTTCTCAGAAACGGTTATTGTCACGCTTACTACTTACGTTTCTCATTGTAAGTATAGCTAGTGTACCCATTCCCCGTTTGCATTCGTAATGAGCATATAAGTTGAAATGTATCATCATCATGTACTTGTTTTAAATACATTTTTGATTTTTTAAATATTATTACACAACGGCCTTTTGTATTTTTCCTTTAGACACAGTTCGTATTGCTAGATCGCGAAAAGCGTAGATTTTGTATTTAAAACTTGTTTATTTATGAAATAATATTTACAATCTCAATTATTTTTACAATTTATTAAAATGAACCATTTCTTTAACGCTTAGCTGCTTCTTAAATATTTTTTTGATCAACTCTCTTCTTTTAAGCAAAATTCTCTGCTTATAAGCCTTACGAATATCACAAACGCTGACTGTGTCTGCTAACATTTTACTGCTGGATTTCTCGACTTAGTTTCATTAATCTCATTACCTATTAGATTTCGCAGTAATTCTTTGTCAATCCTTGCTTTCATTGACAGCTGCAAATGTGCCTTTTTATGACCGCGATAGGTAAAACATTAAAAGGAATTTCCTCTTCATAGATTTTATCAAATTTGTTGCAGTTGTATTTTGTCAGCTTGTCATTTTCGTAACAATAATTATTTTAACAGCCCTGTTTTTGATATTGCTTCTCTGATCTGTTTCTATTGAATAGCATTTGCATATTTCAGTTATTGTTGTCAAACCTATTAGTAATAAATCACATATAAATGATAATAATTTACTACTACAGTAGCAGTAGTAGTAGCTTATGTATACCTCTCCGCTTTTATGATAAAATGATGTTTTGCTATTTCGCTTATCGGTTCACTGCTAAAAAAAACAAAAAAGAGCATGAAATTAACCGTCACAAATTAGAGAAAAGGAAAAAAAAATATTATATGAAAGCATTGCACCTGGAAGCTATATCAGTTAATTGAAATTTTAGAGTTTAATATTTTTCTTTCTTCACAGTTTTTAACAGTTTTTCATCATCTCTAGATTCTTATACAACAAAAACTGATATTAATCAAATAATGTTTTCAAACGAAAAACACTGTAAATACTCAAAAAAAAAAAGCGGTTTCCTGACATTTTTTCCTAGAATGGAAACAAAGGTAATAAAATGATATTTTAAGAGGTTATTAAAAGTACATTTAAGTACATAACGAAATGATTATTTTTGAAAAATAATTCATCAGGCATATTTAGGGGTAGAGCATCCAAATTTGAATGAAGCAAAAATTCATTTAATTTAAATGCTTATAAAGGGTGTCTCAATATATTTTTATTGCCTTGTAGAGATGTTCGGATTAAGTATGGAATAAAATATTCGACAAACAGCCCTCGCGGCTTTGATGATAGGTCATGAAATTTTCACGAAATCTTCGATGAATATTTGACAAATCTGGTCATCGATGAAGCGTTGAATTTCGATCTTAAGCTCAAGAATTGTTTCTGTTTTATTCGCTTAAATTCAAGAATTCATAAAACACTAAAGAAAGAAATCGCACGACGTTAAACCACACGATCTTGGCGGTTAGTTGATATTAGAATTTCATGGGATGATTTGATCTGGAAATCGTAGCTGAAATAAATCGATTGTGACATCCTGCTGAAACCACATGTCGATTAAAAAAGTGTTGGTGAGTAAAAAATTTTTTTTCCAGATATTTTAAAAAGTTCAAAATCTTTATTAAGGCAATAAAAGAATAATAATTTTTAAAAAAAATTTACAATAATATTACCCCTTAAGAAAATGTGAAACTGAAGATATCAGAACTTATATCATCTCTGATGTAAAGAAATTATTGCAAACTTAATTGATATAGCATTTTAAACATAAACAAAACCGTCATTTAACAAACGATGATAACGCATAAAATATTATTTATTATGATTAATTGATAAACTAAATTTTAACTAAATATATACAAACGAAAACATAAAATTTTCAACAACATTTAATAAATGAAAAAAAAAAAATTCTTTTTTCTTTTTATAATTAACACTAAGATTAATATAAAATGTAAAATACAAATTTCTTCTATCACGTTAAGCCTCTTACAAGAGCTGGTAGTAAACATATCGCATTATGAACTGGTATTGCTAGAAATCCTGCCAAAGCAATACCATAAGAATCTGATTGAACGACCATAGCCATAGCAAATTGTTGATTAATTGGTGCTATTTCCTTTGACATTCTATAGAAAGTATTAACGTAAGCGCTACCGCCTAACAGACCTTCCCATAGCACTATGGTAAATGTTAACCAAATATTCGGGGTGTAAAAATAGATAACCTCTGTTAAAAAGTATACGACATTAATGAACTGAAACACTGATGTTAACCAAATCTTATCGAATTGAAATATATTAACGGATGAGCGTGATATAAAAACTCCAATTTGATAGACTACGTTCAACCAACGATATTGTGATGCTCTATCTAGAAAAGTGTTTTGGAAGTAGATCAGTTCAAACTAAAAGAAAAAAAAAAAAAAGAATATTATATATTTTTAGTATTGTACCATAATTTTTTTTTTTATTTTTTATTTACTTACCAATCCTTGATTTATAAAGTATTCAAACAAATAAACTAAACCCAAAGGCAGCATATATTTCACTAATTTCTTGATATATGCAAGCTTCTCTTTAAATCCTACTAAAGGTCTATCCTTTGCAATCAATTGTTCTGTGGATTCAACTGTAACCACAGGTAGAATTATTGGTTTTCTCAGCATAACCCAAAAAGCTAAAGCTTCGATGCATGGAAACAAAAGCATTATTAACATAGTATCACGAGGACTAATATTTAATGATCTCAACGTCGCGTACGATAAGGAGCCAATAACACCAGCTCCTCCCGTACCTGAAGACCAAGTAGATACTACATTTCTATAATGAAATTCCATTATGAAGCCGTTATGAATTCTTAACAATTTGATTTACTTATTAAAACTCGATGAATAACCCAAGAAGGTCGTTTCTCCTATTCCGCTGCTAGCTGAAGTAATAATAACACCCAGTAAGGCCATCCATTTAAAACTGGCAAAACCAACCAGTAGAAAGCCGGCAGCTGAGAAACTAACCGCTAAAGCAATCCTAAAACTAAAAGAAAAAAACTTTAATAAATATTTTAATAAAAAAATATTTTATATTAACATACTGCACCCAAAATGGGAAGAACGGCATTATGATTTTGACAAACAATGATGGTAAAATATCTGCCAAAAGAATCGCACCTGTCGACACTATATGACAATGTCTACCTTTACCAATATCATCGTCAACATTAGCTGGTTCCTGGAAAACATTTTGAAAATATCATAATTAATGCATACTTTACTTTAGACGATCTTGCAAGAACTACTTCATGATGAAACTGTCCTATTATATCATGGGCAGCACTGAGCATAACTACATAGCCATAATTATTACATAAGCCTAAAATCCAATAGGCCGTTAAATCACGCCATAAACTACGCTCACTGCGCACACTGGGACCGGCCAGCACTTGTTCATCAGCGGTAGACATCTTTTCTTCAAAAAAAAAAAAAAAAAAAGAAGAGAATTTCGAAGAGAAATAAAAAAATATTTTTAAACTTGAAAAATTCAATTTCCTTTATACCAACCGTTATATACATTTTTTAAAGGTTAATGGCCGAATATATGTAATTTGGCACTTCGGTCATAAAGAATTCTATAATCAGATCATCTCGCCATCTACACTTTTTGTACACATAACCCAACCAAGATGGTATATTCACTTTGTCATTTTCTTCGCAACGCAAGAAAGGAATCTTCGGAAAACCCATAAAGTATATATATATATTTATCACCATCAAATTTGTAATAGATTTAAGCTTGTCCGTCTGTCTCTCTGCCCTGTCTGTGATAAACATTCTTCAGGTTGCAAACATGAAGATATCGGCTTCAAATTTCATACAAATATTGGAATTTTTTTCGCGCAAGTTGGCCAAATCGTTCAAAGGGCACACCCACAATACAGTATAAACTGAGAACACATCTGCTTTTTAGCCAAAAAAAAAAAAATTAAATCTCTTGTTTATTACTACTTAATTATACTAGAAAGATGTCGCAACTGTGACTGAGTTGTTAAGAAGTGCATCTAGCAGCTGAGTACACGTGGCTTCAAATCTTATAAAAATGAAAAAACAACAACAAGGCCGATACCTTAAGTTGCTAGTGCTCTCTTCTCTAGTCTAAGAAGTAATTTCATTAATCTAGAGTATAATACTAATAATAATAAATACTAGAAAGATTTATAAAAATTTTCATATTTAGTGACCTAGATATTCTCTCGTATCCGTACAAAAATGAAAAGGAACAACAATGTTTACTCGATATAATAGAGTATTGGACCTTAATTTTTTTGGTGAAAAAGTTTGTAACATTAAGAAAGAAACATCGGAAACTCTATAATATATCTATATAACTCTATAATATATTCTTGATCAGTATCAAATTCGGTATCTATCTAGACGTATTCGTCCGTCCGTCCGTCTAACATTCTCTTTTTCGGCTTATCTGCAAAACTAAGATATTTGGGGAAAAAAAAAATTCGTAAAAATATTAAAAGTTCTTTCACATACGTTGGTATGTGAAAAAGGGGTCAAGTCGGTATTGAAAATGAGCAGGCCACGTCTACAGTGTAAAATAAACTGAAAACAACTCTCTCTGGTTTCCGGTTGTTTCGCTTAATACTTGTAGACTACAAAATGAAAATTTGCACGCTATTCCATAAAAATAGAAAAAATTTGCCACACCCCCCATCCCCCCAATCCCTTATAAATTTTAGTTTCTCTAACTTTTTTTTTAAGATAAAGATGATGGATATAAAAGCTTCGGCACAACCGAATATAATTTTCTTACTTGTTTTATTTTTACTTCAATTTTATTATAATTAATATTCATTAGAAAAAAAAAAAAACAATTATTTAATAAAGTATTGAAAAACACAACAAATATCATGTAATAAAAACTTAAAAACGTAATAAGTTTTAAAATTCAATTATATAGTAACCGACTAAATTTTTATAATCATACCAGGAATTTGTTATAAATGAAATGAGAAAAATCACTACGATTTCTAACAGATTAAATTTTTTTAGACAACGAGATCAGAGATCAAAAGATTCGAATAATAGTTTTCCAAAGCAATTGCTCTACGAAACTGTTCTGTGAACATGACCCATATACAAGCTACAATAGATTTCGAATTTCAATGCCGAAAATTATATTTACTTTAGGTTTTGTGTTGAGATCGGTAAATTTTGTGTCATTCTCTCTATTTATAATATATTTATTATATAATTAATCTTAATCACAATGTTAGATCTTAAGTCAATTTCCTTATATATCTAGCTGGAGTGAATCTTCTGGTTTTCGACTCTTGAAAAACATACAAGTTAAGATGAAAAAAAAAGACTAAGGTTTGAGATAAATATCTATGTGGAGTGGAAAACAGATAAAAAAAAAAAAAAAAAAAAAAAAAAAAAAAAAATTTTTTTTTTAAACTCAAATCAGTTTTTTTTTTTTTGCAAACTATTGAAATCAAAATTTCGCTCTAAGAATTTTATTTTCCTTTCTTTAGATACGCGCGATAAAGAAATCTTTACACATTTAATCATTAATTTAAATCTTTAAGTTTTACTTTACTCATTGAAATAGATCAGAATAACACAATACTTCCGTTTCAATCACTTTAAATATATATATTTGTGTGTAAATATGTATTTCACACTTACAAATATTGTTTTTAAGACTTGACGAACCGGCAAAAATTTAAAATTTGTTTTAATCAGATTAAAGTCACCACAAAACTATTCTTTACACGGATCAAACAAACATTGATTTGTTAGTTTTCGAGAGGCGTGTTTTCTATAATTGGAATATTTCTTAAAATGTTTAAAGAAACGATCAATTAAAAAATAAATCGTGACTTTTATTTTAAATGCAATTTGTAAGACATACTTACATACAAAGCTTAATAGAATCTATTCGTAATAAAGTTTCAATTTTTTTTTTAAAAGTTGAGTTAAAAGATTGTAGTTGGCTATGAAACAGAAAAAAAATAGCAATACATTAACAACCCGCTTCCTCCCCCTTCTTCCACACAACCTCCCTCCACCTCCCCCATCCAGCAAGAAGACAAAGATGAATTTCATATAAAATCTATTCAAATTAATTATATTCATCAGATATTCATTAAACTTTTATCTTAATTGTATTAATTTCATGATTCGCAATCGCTTTCAAAAATACTAACACACACACAAAAACATATTTTAAATACTAAAGTTAATCTATAAGAATTACAATATTCAGAAACAAACAATAAATAGCTAAGAACGATATAAGCGAATTCACTATAGATATACACACGAACAATAAATGACTGGACGCTTATTAAATTTAAAAAAAAAAAAAAAAAAAATTTTTTTTTAATTTATGCATAAACTAGCAACGCGAATAGCTCAATACTTACTCGGCATATCATCAAAATATAACTAACATCAATACTTATACTTGAAGACCTTATACGCTTAAAGAATATTAAGTGTTAATATCACCTTGCGTGTGTGCACTACAATAAAAGGTCATTGTTCTCAATATATGCGTAGTAGAAGAAATGAAAAGAAAAGATTATCGACATTCAAATTTTTAACATATGAAAGTATAAAAGCCTTAAAGTATATAAGAAAAAAAAAAAAATGTTTCATATTCTTTAAAAACAAAATAGAAGCGTCTCTCACAGCTCTCGGTTTATAAGCATTTTATTTTTTTATTATTTTGTTTGTTGTCTTATCTTGCCGTAAGAGCTTTTCAGGTCATAATTTTGAATTTAAAACAATAAAGCAAAGATTTCTTGAAAATCGAACTCACAAAATCTAATAAATATCATACTAATACTTTTCAAGCGATTGGCAAGGGGGTGAGGGGAGGGTTCGAGTCATTAATGGTCAATAGCGGCAAACAATAAAATAAACTGATTTGCCTCAGTCCTGCTTTTTTAAATATTTTCAATCATTTTCTATAATTTTTTTTCCCATCTTTCTTACAAAATGGACTATACAGCTTCGAAAGAATAATTTTCTTCAGTCTCTCTCTCTCTCTCTGTCTATTTTTGCATTTCTTCAGGATTTCGAAACCGCATGTCCAACTTAGCAACATGCTATATCGATCTCAACAAATGTTAATCAGAAGATGCTATGTCTGATAAGTATATTGGATGCAGAACAGAACTTCCTATTCGAGTTGTAACAATGTGTATCCTTGACATCTTTTACTTCTGTTAACCCACTATTGCTTGCAATTGCTGCAGTGACAATTTCATTCGGTTTTAACAACACGTAATACACTACAGTTTCCTGATCCCCATCCATGTGCATAACAAAGCAAAGTTCCATAATTAGATTCTGTATACACCGAATAACTTAGTAATGAAGTAAATGAAGAGAAAGATCAAAATCATCATCGAAATTTGACTGTTACGTGCATTGTATTACTTCGCTTTACTTTATCATTTTCATAAATAAATGTCGCTGGCCAAAATACATGCAAGCATTTAATATTGCAATAAATACTAAATATGTGTATGTATAGTTTTGATTGAAAAAATTTCACTTATGTTTTCATTTGTTAGAAAAAATGTCGAACAAAAATTCCTTAAATGATATTCCTCGTCTTCTTATAACTTTCTGATTATTTATAAATTAATTTATTTTTATAACTTGTCGTTGTTTACTAAAATTTAAACGTAATGGAGAGTAAAATTCCATCTCAGGTTTATAATATGTTATTTATGCACTTTTTTTCATTTATTTATTTATTGTTTTTTTTTTTTTTTTTTTTTTAATAATTTCTGTTTATCTCTATTGTGTTACTTTACAATTTTATATATATATATATATATATATATATATATATATCCATCATAAGAGGAGGTGTTTTAATTTTCCCAATTCGTTTGCAACAGATAAGAATTTTCAGCCTTCGAATTCAATTCATCCTAAATAACAGTCAAAAGATTCGATTCCTTTTCATAATGCATATTATCGTATCGTATCATATTTGAAGAGTTCATAATAAATCATTTATAAAATTGTACCGAGTTTTTTTTTTTTTAAAGATTTATTTTTATAGCTTTCATATATAGTCGTAAATCTAAATAGTTCAGGTTTATTTCTCAACTTTAAAATTTACAAATAATCAAATGCTAATTTAATTACGCTATTTTACAGATTCGAATTAACGAGTTTTTCCAGGAATAGTACAAGCAATTACAATGATATTATTTATTGACCGGTATAAAAAGGTTATGTGTTAAGTTAGAGATAGATCTTATTTAGTTATAAGTAAAGTTAAGTTGATATTTGAAATTTCCATATGTCATCTGTTCGTGTTTCATAACATTGTTTGTTGAATTAGTCAGAACTTTTATTCCTTTTTTTTTTTTTTTTGTTTTGTCAGAATAAAACAGCTGAACAAGTATTGTTAATTAATATCCAGCCTTAATAAATATACCTTGATGTGTGTGCGTGTGTGTGTGTGTGTGTAGTCATTAAGAAATGTGGAATATAACACCAACCTGAATTTTAAATGCGTACTCTCAAGTTTAAATAACTTATTGCGTTCAAAAATGTGCTTGCAATGCAAAAACAAAAACAAAACAACAAATATTTAATTATAAACACAATAATTGTAGTAAGAGAATGTGTGTATATTTTGACATTCAATATACAAATAATTCTTAAAATTGGTTTTATAAAAAAAAAAAAAAAGAATTCAACTCTTTGTAAACAACTATCTAAGATGAGCCATAATTTAACACTAAACAAAACGTGAAGTATTTTTTGTCGTAAACAATCTTTTTTTAGTTGAGAATGCAATCAACTAACGCTTTTAAAATAGAGAGAGAGTTTAGTGTATACAAAAATGTTCTTCTAAGAGAGATCAAAAAGCATGGAAAGAGAGAACAAGAGATAAGAATGAGAGTTTTCTAGAGAAAGAGAGAGGGGTAGAGAAAAAGAAAACGAGAGGAGTTCTTATATATGTTTACTGTTTAGTGTCAAATTATGTATTATAGCAACCACTATAAAGTCGGAGTATATATTTTTCTATATTATGTTTGTAACATCTACATATACTCAATAGAATCTCGTAAAATCATATTTATTTATTTTTTTCGTAATCAATATAAAATTCTGAATCCATCTAATAATTTCGATCACTCGTTGTTTATTAGAAGACCATGATCGTAGAAATTAACACATAAAGTATAAAAAATTTTCTATATTTTAAATTCTAGGTACGCATATAAGATACGACAATGAAGGTAATTCGGACACAAAGACGTTCATTGAAAAGCTAGAATGTTTTCAAATATCACTTTCAATAACCTACAACCTATAACAGGTACCAATTTAATATTTGATTCATATAAAGGGTGTCTCAATAAAGTGCACTAATTCATCTAAAAATAAAAAAAACGTATTTTTTAAGTGAATTATGATATTTTTATTGCATTGTAAAGTAAACACATTCCGATTAAGTATGAAACAGCATATCCGGCAAATGGCATTCGCGGTTCTGACGACAAGCCATTACTCTTTCCGTGAAATTTTTGATAATTTTATGACAAAGATATAGCTGTGATGATGCGCTGGATTTCGAGCTTCACCTCAGGAATTGTTTCTGATTTATTCGCATAAACCGGAGATTTCAGAAAACCTCAAAGAAAGAGATCGCACGCCTTTAAATCACATGATTTTAGCGATTAGTTGACATTAGAATTTCGTGAGATGATTTGATCAGAAAATCATTTTTGAAACTAATCGATTGTTGCATATGCGATGTGGCAAGTGACGCCATCCTGCTAAAACCACGTCTCATCCAGATTCATGCTGTCCAATTGAGGCCGCAAAAACTCCGTTATCATGTTCCTGTAAAGAGTGCCTTTTGCATAATTCCGGCCTTATCTTAAAAAAAAAAATCAGGGCCTATACACAGTTGTTCGTTGTGAATGAATTCATTTCTCATTGATCGCGTGAAGATTTTCTGATTCTCAAATTCGACAATTTTTTTACGAAGATGATTTTTTTCGACAAATCGGCATTCTCGTGGATAATTACAATGCGTTCTTCTTTTGTGTAGAGCTCCATTTTTAATAATCGGACCAATCATAGGTGATAGCTATTAAATTTCGGAATTGCCACTTGCATGAAAAAATTGAAACAAAATTTAAATAATGCACTATTATTGATACAACCTTTGTATTTATCAGAGCCATTTAAAAGCAGGTAATAAATTCGACCAATCAACTAAAATATTTTCGATTTCCATACATTTTCTTAAAGTAATACTTTTTTATGATATAGTTTTTTATCTGTCTTTTTAGTTTACCTATCACAGGTATCCATGCAAGCCATGAACTCAGCTTCGTAAGACTATAAATATATACTTTATTTACATGGAAATTTTTTATTTTTTAATGCAAGATTTTTTTTTTTTTTTGTTTTTATTTCTCAACAAAAATAAGCGCTGAAAGTCAAGTAGCGATCTGTCAATCGTCGTTGTTGCCTTTCCTTCTATTAAAATATCATCAGATTTTCACTGACCTAGTTTATAGAAAGCAAAAACATAGATATTTTTCGCAGCAACACGCACATTTTTGAACGTTTGCCAAGTAATAATTTGCATAACCAAAAGTGTGGCTCCGTACCGACTTTGTCGTATCATGTGTAACACCACACATAAATAAGTCTAAAAAAAAAAAATAAAAAAATAAAAATCAAAAAAAGACCTATAAAATATACGCTCATATATTCTGGATTAATTAGAGTATTAAGAAAATTTTTTTTTAATTTCTAGCATTCAAAATAAAAAAAAATACGTGGAAGTTCGACACGTAAATAATTGACACAATTATCTTTTCGCCACATCATGTACTGCTACTAAAAGAATCATATTTAGCAAAATTAAAATTTTTCACATTTTTCATATATCCTGATAATGTTTCGACAATATTCTAAACATAGACTGTAAATAAATGTCGACTAGATGTGTATTTTTAAAAAAGTTAGATGTGTACATGTCTTTCAGAGGACAAGACGTAGGTGTTGACCATCAAAAAATGCGTACTATATCGTATAAAACTCCTTGATTTAATTTATATTTTCTCTCGCTGTTCTATACCTTCTCTCGCTTATACATTCGATTTATATCCTCTTCGCTCGTTTATCAATTGCAGTTATTCATAAAGACTTACTTTTCTCTGTTTTACCTTCTCTCACTTATATCTTCGACTTATACCTTTTCTCGCTTTTATCAATTGCCATTATTCTCATAAAGATATGTTTTTCTATCTTATACCTTCTCTCGCTTATACATTCTCCCGCTTATACCTTGGACTTATATCTTTTCAATAAACAATATTTTCTCTATGATTGATAAAATAATGGAGTCTTTAAAGGAAATGAAAAATTTGCTTTTCAGTTGCTCACAAATTGCTTTTTTTAAGACGAATTTACCGGAAACTCAATTTGTATTTCGTGAAAGTTAATACAATTTTTAATATTTAGTCCTTTATTGTTTAACACATTTTTCATTTTTGCTCCTAAGATATAAGTAAGTGAATTAAGCGCATAACACTTTTCTTCCAGAATATGAATCTTTGTGTCAATCTTTTATACCTTTTATCTTTATCTTTTATATTAAAAAAAGATAGACGAACAGATAAAAATGCTTAAATCGATTCTAAATTTCATGCTGACCAAGAATGTATATACTTTGTGTGATCTCCAAAGTTCTGGGTATTACAAATAAAATGACAAAATGAATATACCCCTCATCTTCGGAAGTGGGTATAAAAACAAGAAGTTCATTAACATTATATTTTATTTGTTCTGCGTCAGAGAAAACTTACGAAACATTATTGTCTGGTACTTAACCTAGCCGATATTTAAAATTCACTATACGGTAGAAACAGATTTTACTATTTTGCCGGCCTTATAAAGACTCAAAAGAAAGATAAGATTTTATAAAACAAAAAAACCTAATTTTTAATATTTTATAATGAACATGGACTCAGAATATTGTTATATTTTGCCTATAATAGTTCTCTTTGAAACGGTAACAAAGTGCAATATTTGATATTTTGTAAAGAAGATAGGTGAAAATCTGTGTTAGGCGGTAGAGCAGTACAGGGTTTAACATTCGGCTGATAGTTGCTTTACAAATCCTTTTCCTTTAATATTTTTTTTATGTTTATTTCTTCTTAGATTACGATATCAAAGCTTTGTTATATTTGATCTTGGCTTTGAATTTTTTCTGACTGGTTTTCTGATTAAACCAACGCCGCTCACGGTTCTCTCATTATCGCTAAAGAACTAAAGGAGGATCCCGATCCTATCTTTTACGTGGCCCATAAGTCTCCCGGTCCCGCATTTCGTAGGATCCCGACCCTATCTGGTACGTGGCCCATAGATCTCCCGGTCCCGGATTTCGTAGGATCCTATCTGGTAAGTGGCCCATAGGTCTTCCGGTCCCGGATTTCGTAGGATCCCGATCCTATCTGGTACGTGGCCCATAGGTCTTCCGGTCCCGGATTTCGTACGATCTCGTTTGTATCTGGTACGAATATATAATTAATATAAAAATACTCATGATGCGCTGTCATCTACGTTTCATGATCCTAACAAATGGAAATACCATACATAAGATACTGTTTGATTTGTACATATATATTGTAATAATTAATCGAATTAAATTTTGTATGCTTATGTATTCAGTCCCTAGTTGATTATACATGATATAATAGGGCACAAACAATATAATAATAATTTAATAAAAAATTTTCTTATTTCAACCAAAATTATTGTTGGATGTTAAAAAAATCGCTATACGCCGGATGTATAATATCTTTCATGATTTTTGTGTAAAGTAACATATTAAGCTTATCAGTTAGATGGCATTTATGATTAAACCTCTTTTAACAATTAAGTCAATAAGATATACTATTAAGATATTATTTACTATTGAAATGATAACCAAAACGTATAAAATGTGTTGATAACGCGTTAGATATAATCTCATCATTCAAATAAAATAAAAATCTTTTTTTAAATATTGAATTGATATGGTTTTCAAATTTTCATACACTTTCAAACATCATACGCGTTAAGAGAGCGAGTCATATATGATAGTTGACTTTAATTATATTCACAAAACGTATGCAGTAAATGCAGTTTCATAAAGGAATTATTTTTTTAGAATCCTCAATAATCCACTTCACTTACGCACACGTCAAGTGTAGGTAGAAAAATTTTAACATACGATGCGTGCGAAGATAGTGATTTAAAACTCCAGAATGATTTAAAAAGACGTTATAGAAAACACCCAATCGACCAATTGACATACTTACATATTTAAAAAATACTTTAAAATTTCTATATTTTAATGTAAGGTGAGGGATAGATTCGCCCTGAGGAAGGCGTATATAACTTCTTTACTTATGTTTTTTATTGTTTTTTTTTTTTGTATCTTTGGCAACATTAAACCATTTGAACACGTTCTAATTGCAAATAACACCTTCGGCTCTTATCTTGTTACAGGAAAAATTGTGGTTTTACATTTTTATTCGATATTCAGTTATTCTCTCTCGCTCTCTCTTTTTTTTTCTTTACTTCTATGAAAGGTAAGCACTCCATTGTATGTGTAGCACACATTTTGTGCCCGAAATATATGCAAATAGTTCTAGAGTAGAAATGTATGGCTGATGATGATAAAAGTTTTTAGTGTTAAATATATACAGAGGACGTCATAAGATATATATTTAAACAAATATATTTTTATATGCATTCATAGGCAAGAAAATTACACAAAATTGTATGCTTAGAGTACTTTAAGTTAAATCTAAACTTTAAAAGTGTGTTCTTCTTAATAAATTGCAAAAAAAATTCATTTCTTTAAGGTTTACGCCCCTCAAAATGCTTCCATAATATTTCCAAGAGAATAAAAATTAAAACTAATATATATGAACAAATCAACATTACGAATAAAGGAGCAGTGTATTCGAGACCGACTTGTATAAGAACATTTTGACCTAAATAACAATTTAAACGAGTATTAATCCAATGCCTATGAAATTTGCCATAGATGCCAGTTTCAAAAATGCGTAATAATCTAAAAATAAATGTAAAATAAATTAAAAATAATTTAAAAACGAAAAAAAATAAGAAACGAAAAGAAATTTGAATTTCATAAAAATGCAAAACTTACCGCCAACGTAAAATTTCAGTAAACGATGAATTTCGATTAACATGCGTGTGCAGATCAGCGGGAGGTCGGAATAAAACTTCATTCAAATCACATATCTCGTGAGCATCGTAATAACGTTCCACCAAACCAAACGAGAAAGCCTCAAAAATATACACAAAACCTGGTTCATCTCTAACACGTAAAATACCCTCTTCAGCCGGTATCCAAACGCTAGCTGGATTTTCTTTAGAATCAATTTTACGTTTAACGAAACGTTTAATTTCCGGTAATTTCGAAAACTATTTGCACAAAAGAAACCAAAGTGTATATTAACAAGATCTTTATAGCAATTTTTCTAAATAAAAAATTCACATTCAAATAAGCCGCATTATATGGTAATGGTTCCATGGCCACTTCTAAATTACTATCAGCTAATTGGCCCATAGATTTAATATCTGATTTAATCGGTGCTCCTAATAGTGTTGATACGACTATTGAAGTGTAATAGTTGTACATGATGAATGTCAGCAATGAAAGGCAAATAAATGTTAAGCGGCCACCAAGTGAATTTGGTATCAATGGACTGCCTTGTACGCAAGCCGTACCAAACGACATAAGACAAGTGGTTAGCAATGAAGGCGTATATGTTAAAAATATTTTCATTCTCTTATGCTCCACCAAAAATATGAACCATAAAAACCCGCCAATTACACCTAATACGATAGCGAATAAAATCCATACAGTTAAGCTAAACGGTTCCATAAATACTCCGGCGTTTAAATTAGCTTTTCTTGGTGTACGAAATATGCAAATTGATCTGAAGTGACCATTTCTTAAGATAGGTCGCGTGTAAAGCGCACGTTTTTCGGTAAATAGAAATGGCGTTGAAAGCAAATCTGCACTATGGTCATAACCTAACGCACCTATACAACCGCCAACAGTTTCAGTTACGCTCCAGGTTTCCTTGAATTGATAAGAGAAGCTAGAAGAGAAAAAAAATTAGAAATAGAATAACTATTGCCTCCTAGAATTCATGTATAAGAATATGTACTTGCTACCCAGAATATCTTTTAATACCATCAATACTTGAAAACCAAATCTTGGCAAACCATCTATATGAGTATTATTTTGTGACATCAAGTACTCGATTAGTATTTCTTCCGATAAATTTATTGGTTTTCTGGTCACCTATAAATACAAATAACAAGTAAGAATATTATATTCGCGAATGTGTCGAATCTTTTATACACAACCGCCTTTATTTAAAAAAAAAAAAAGATCAGAAAAATCGAAACTTTAATAAATGGGCGTAACAGATTTTTTCTATTCTTAGCAAATATAGCGGAAATTTTGTTTGTTTGTTGTCTATGAACACAGTAAGCAAAACAACCACAAACTAGATGTGTTTCTGACCTATTTTATACTGTAGGCGTGGCCTTTGACCGATTTAGTTCGTTTTCATTTCAAATTTCATCCATTATACAAAATTTTCCATCCATAAAAATGATTATCACAGACATTACTTAGATAAGCAGACGGACGGACAGACGGACGGATACATCTACGTGAATTCCAAATTTGATTCTAATCAAGAATATATATCATTTTTATGAGATTCGTAAAACTACTTTCTGACGAAATGAATATACCCATTATCATTCAGTGATGGATATAAAACGCGGCTAAAAAAGAAACCTGTTTGTGGTTTGAAATTTATATTAATTCATAAGATTTCCAAAAAGACTATAATGAATGATATGATTAGATGACTTAAAAAGTAATCATGTCTTGATGTTTTAATTAAAGTTGAAATTTTCAAAATATTTTTTTTATAAGTCACAGTTATAACAGAAACTTACTACCGTACATACTCTCAATGTGATATCTGACAAACGTTCACGATTACCAGATTTACTTCTCTGACGCAAAGTAGATAAATATTTTTGTAAATGACAGTCTCTATGGGAACAGCTGATAGCACGATCTGCAGTCACATTCAATCGTCCGCCCCATTGTTGACCTTGATTATAAACATCGTATAATAAAAATGTAGAATTTATCGATGAATTTATATATTCTTCATTAAGCATAGCATAGGTAAGATCCGTATCCACATAAAGATTAAAATTCGCAAAGAAATTTTTAAATTTTGTTATATTGGAGATTTCATCATAAATTAACCAACGATAGTGATGATCAAATAGTTTCAAGTCGTTTGCCTAAGAAATTAAAAAAAAAAAAAAAAATTACATGAGCTGTCGATGTTCTTAAGCAACTCTTAGTTACATATTCTATTAATAATATTATACAATCTAATGTATAACACAAAGAGTTTTGACTAAAAAAAGAAATATTAATTATTCTTAAAAATATATGATCTCGGTGGGAACTATACTTTTGCTATACCCACTAACGAAGCATTTTGGGAGGGGGGGCGAGGGGAGAAGGGTATTTTCATTTTTGTCACTGAAAGCAGCTTCAGAGGCTTTAAAACTTCTATATATTCTCGAACAATATCAAGTTCAGGATAGATTTTAGCATGTCCGTCTGCCCGTATGTTCATCTATCCTTCTGCCCGAGCCGTGGTAAATATTTTCGCGGCTGCAAAAATTAAGATATTTCCTTGAAATTTAGCAAAAACATTGGAAATTTTTGCACGCAGATTGGCAATGAAAATGGACGATATCAGTTACAGGCCACACCTACAGTATAAAATAAGCTGAAACCATCTCTGTTTTCTACTTATAGACTAAAACTAAATAAAAATTTCCATAATATTTGGTAAAAATAGAAAAAGTTTTCACGTCCACCTATTAAAATTTAGTTTTGTCTGACCTTTCTTTAGGATAAAAGTTTCGGGATACCCGAATATTATTTTCTTTTTTGTTTTTTCTTTCAGTTTTTAAATAATACAAAAAGTACATTTTTGTTATGAGAAGGAAACGAAAAGTGAAAGTGAAAGTTGATATTTGATACATTGAAACAATTATACCTATATTTAGATATATATATGAGTTAACAAAAACTCTATAAAGAGAATATAAAGATTTCTGATCAAAATCGTTCTTAAAAGATTTTATTATTTGCCTGAAGAATTGAGAAGATCATTTAATTCCTTTAGGTTATCATACAAGCTAATCATGCTACTTATATATATCATGCTATATATATCATGCTAATCATGCTATATATATGTATATATATATATATATTTAAAAAAGCATAGAAAATTAATTTTCTAAATAAACATTTAAGTCAGACGACCTTATTTAAAAGTGCTTCCGATTGCCAACAATTAAAATCCATAAATACTCCCATAAAAGGTCGTTGATGTTGAAAATAACTTTTTTCAAAATCATGATCCGCAATCGCATAATTCGTGTTTATATTTTGCATAAAAATGCCGTACATTGAAGTCATTCTCTGCAGTTGTAATTGCGCTGAAAAAAAATTAAAGGAAAAAAGAATGAAAAGAAATAATAATAATAACGAAATAGGGGAAGGTTGATAGATAACTCGTTGAAATCCTGCAATACAATACAATTTATTTCTTATGATACTTTTTATATTCCAACAATTGAAAATGGCCGCCATTTGCACTTGATTCTGCATAAAATTGTGTAAAATAAAATTTAACAATGCAAAGTTTATCATATTCGGGCTTTCAATAAATTATAGCAATTTCCGGTATCTTTAGCTTTGTTTATATATGCACATATATATTTATATATATATATATATATATATATATAAAATGAAGAATTGCTTAAATTTCCGCTTATATTTGAAATATGAATAACGATAATTTTTTATTATATACAACAGTTTCATGCTGCGTGTGACCAGTTTTTATAGTCAAATTATATGAAAAGTAATTTTTTTTTTTTTTTTTTTTTTTTTACTTTTATTTAATCTTACAATGTAAGTATGTATGTGTATAAGTATGAATGATATAATTTTATTATTATAATTATATGATGGCTCAATAAAAATGTCAATATTTGTTTTATATTCAACTGATGAGCGCAGTGACATTTTAAAAGATCCTTTAAACGAATTAAGTGAATTAGAGAAATAAAATTATCCGTAGGATGGAACCTTGACGGAGAGTATGCAGTAAAATATATGTTATATTAATATAATTTACTATTTTACGATATTATTATCGTTATTTTTTTTTTTTTAATCATTATTTATTCATTTTTCTTTTTTTATTTTATTTTAATTTATTTTACCTCCTTTAGATCAAAATCAAAGTGAGTAGGGAGAGAGCTTAAGTTCCATAAAAAAAATATAATAATTATTCGACCGTTATTTCTTTTAGTCTGTAATTCTTTTTTGAGACGAGATTTTCAAAAAAAATTTTTTGTTTTTTTTTTGTTTTTCAAGTCTTTTTCGCAAACATTGCAAAATTCTATCTACGATCATTCAACCGTTATTTCTTTTAGTCTGTAATTCTTTTTTAAATAGAGATTTTCAAAAAAAAATTTTTTTTTTTTTTTTCATTTTTCAAGTCTTTTCGCAAGCATTCCAAAATTCTATGTACGATCATATATAAATTTTCTTAATAATAAAACAAAACTTTACTAGTTCTTTCAAAACTCGGTATCATTCCGAGTCAATTTTAAAATCTCTTGAAATTAATCCTATGAACATGAGCGATTTTTATTTTCAGCAGAATGATGGCCTCTGCCATATGGCTCTGGGTTCGCTTTAGATCATAATTAACTTAAGATAACATCGTTTGTTGAAAGATTTTATTTCCTGATGCCTATTTCATTGTGCCCCAAACATATGCAAAACTTTATTGACCGTTCAAATTTGCAATACTAGTTATAACAAACATAATGTGATTTTCTTTAATGTTTGTTTAGAAAGACAGCACAATGAGTGACATATTAAAAATTAAAGAATCAAATTCTCTTTAAATTTTTATATCAAAATGTCAAAGAAGAAAAACCAATTAAGTCTGTCTTTGCCTTCGTACTAAACATTGTGACATCACCGCGAATACATACAATCAGTTACGATAGGGAAACTTAAAAAAATAATGAAATTTTTCAAATATTCTTATTTGATTTATAAGTCAAATCTTATCACCGTATTGATTGAAAAATAATAAAATTTTGTAATCAGGCGTGCAACGAAACAAATGATCGAGTATCGTGACTTCTGCAAAACTAAGAAATTATATTCGACTTTGCCGAACCTTTTATATACCCAACACTTTTATGTTAAAAAGAAAACTGCATTTTAGTAGGTGGGCGTGGCAGATTTTTTCTATTTTTTTTGTAGAATTATCGTGAAAATTTTAATTGTATAGTCTATGAGTAGTGAGAAAAAAACTCAATGAACAGACATGTTTTCAACTTATTTTATACTGTAGGCCATCGATTTGGCCCATTTTCAGTATCAACGTATGTGAAAGAACTTTCAATGTATTGCCCCAATTTTATCTAATTATCATAATTTTTACGATCGTGAAAATGCTTATCGCAGACATTACACAGAAAACCAGACAGACAGGCGGACAGATGGAGGAACGGGTATTAGGTTAGGTGGATTCTAAATTTGAAACTGATTAAGAATACACTGATTACACTTTATAAAGTTCCTGAAGCTTCTTTCTTAATATTATAAAGGCTTTCACATAAATAATTAAATTCCAATATACTCCATTATATCGAGTGATCTTGGTCGATTCTTTCCATTTTTGTACCGATACTAGGAGAGGGGATAAATAGATCGATAAATATGGAATACAACGTGTCACCGCTTCCGTTAAATTGGTCCTTATCAATTTCATTCGATCAAAATTCGAAAAATGTAATGCCTCCTTTCAAACCATGTCTTCTATTCGTTAGCTTACTTCGTTAATATAGAGAAAGGCAAGTCTTTAATTTTCACGATGATATCCAAAAATCAAAGCTCGCTATCGAACGTGAATTCTCTCGGAAAGAAGGAAAACTACGTTGATTGACGGATAATGCGTACGAAACATCTATGACCGTCTCCTTGTAAAATAATCGTCTTTAAGAAGAAGAAGAAAAAACACTTCGGATTTTTTGCACCGTTAATGAGAAAAAAGTACAGATTATTTTTATTGCTATTCTTTATTTATTAACAATTAGAACAAACTTTTTACATTAAAAAAATTAATTTTTATATTACAACGTTTCCATAATAACTCCATAATGAAAATTAATAGAACTAAAATATAACTAACAAGTAACATGATGAACAATGAAGCTGTGTACTCTAAGCCAACGTGAACAATAAAATTATTTGTTAAACAATTCAAGTGTGTACGGACCCATTGACGACGATGCTTAGCATGTACGCCCGTTTCCATAATACGAATAATTCTAAAAACATTTTTATATAAAAAAAAAAAAAAAACTATCAAAAAACGAAAAGCAACTTGCATATCGAAGATAAGAAATAATTATAGTTTTTCCGAACTTACTTTAAACGAACAATTTCCTTATAAGTAGAATTACGATGTAAATGAGTAACTAGTTGTGTATCCGGTCTAAAAAGAACTTCATTCAGATCACATATTTCAAAGGCTTCATACGTTCTCTCTATTAGATTGTAGCCGGTCGAAACTTCAAATACGAATACGAATCCTGGTCTATTACGCATTCTCATGATGCCCTCTTGGGCAGAATACCAAAGATTATTAGTATGAATTTTGGGGATAACTTTCTGTTTAACAAAACGTTTCACTTCAGGTAAAGTTGATGACTATTTGAAATGTAAAAATATTTAATATTTAAGACAAACTTCAATTCAAAAAAATGTTTCTTACATTTAAATAAGAATAAGTAAAAGGTAATGGCTCTAGACCAACATCTAAATTAGAATCAGCCAGATCGCTCATCGTTTTTATATTTGATTTTACCGGTGACCCTAATAATAATGATACGACCACTGAAGTATAATAGTTTAGCATAATAAAACTGATTAACATTAAAGTTATGAAAACGAAACGTCCACCAATCGAACCGGGTACAAGATAGCTACTCTGAGCACAAGCTGATCCGATTGATATAAGGCAAGTTGTAAGAAACGATGGTATAAAAGTTAAGTAATTTCTCATTTTATAATATTCCACCACAAATGTAAACCATAGAAAAAGAGAAGCCAAAACTAGTATAATACCAAAATATATCCATACTTTGGTACTAAATGGTTCCACGAAAACATCACTTTTTATACCGGAATTACGTGGAGTACGAAACATACAAACCGATCTGAAGTCACCGGTTGGAGCTATCGGGGTCAAAAATTTAAAACGTATAGGTATCATTATAAATGGACTCGATGTCAAATCAACCGTCTGATTCACTAAGGCTCCTACTATTCCACCTGTGGTTTGAGCATCGGTCCATTTATCAAAATATTGAAATGAAAAACTGAAAAATATTTTTAAAAGATCTTCAAGCGTGCAATTCATAAAATGCATCGATTTACTTACTTGGTATATAAGGAATCTTTTAGTAACAATAACATTTGAAAACCGAAACGTGCTAAAGGATCAATATAAAAATCCTTTTGACTTGAAAGAAAAGCATTAATTTCCGAATGAGAAGCGTTTAGATTAAAGCGAGTAACCTAGAAATGGTCGAAAGTATTAAAATTTTAATACAAAATGAATTTAGTTTACAGTAAATTTACCACTACAGCTACTCGCATGATTATATCCGATAAACTTTCCCTATTACCATATACCGATCTCATATGCAAATTGCTAAGATGTTTATGTTTCAAGCAAGCTGTACTACTACATTCCACTTCATGATCAGCTGTAATATTTAGACTTCCACCAATCTGAAAACCATTATTGTATACATCATAAACTACGTAAGATGTCGATGTAGATTTTAAAGGCGTTGAATTCGTTTTTCTTATCACATAACTTATATCTGTGTCGACTGAGAGATTAAGATGTTGAAAAATATTTTGAAAAACTTTCATTTCGTTACTATCATCATATATTAGCCAGTGATGATGATGATTGAAAAAATTTAAATCACTAATCTGAAATATATTAAATAATGATTTAATTAAAAAATTTTATTATATAGTTTCCATGTATTATTCAAAACTTGCCTTATGGATAAGATGCTTGGAATTGTCACAATTGAAATCCAAAAACATCGAGACTTTTGGTCTTTTCAACAGGAAATATCGATTAGCAATATTGACTAGATTTTCATTGTTCGTTAAATCAATAAATTGACCATAAATATTTCCGGATGTTGATAAATTTAAAAATTTGTAAAGAGCTACAAAGCAAAAGAAAAAAAAACGCGGAATAATAAATAATAATTTTAGTTTTGATGATATCTCTTTATATATTTATTATTATTTAAGTGATCGTGATACATTACGCTTTATATTCCATTTCTGAAGCATTAACTCCCTTTTGCTGTGAATTTTTCATTTTTATAATTTCTTAATTAATTTCTATTTTCTCAAAAATAACTTAGTAGTAGATTTAGAACTATATGTCGAGACAAACTGTGAAATAATAAAAAATTTTATGCGTATACTTCCAATAGAATTTTCAAATTAAATTTAAGAATATATTATATAAAATTCAAACGAATATTATGCTAAAATTTAAACACAAGTCGAAAACACCACAAATAATACGTATATAAAATTTGAAAATTTTCTAAAATCTAGATTTTTCACATATGATTTTTATGATGACCGGCTCGTATGAAATATTATGGACCGTAAAAATTTGAAAATTTTCTAAAATAAAATGAGACATTTTTAAACCTTTAAAGGAACGCATCGTCTAATACAATTTTTTTTTCAATTTTGTGTCATTTTTTTCATACGAGTGGCAACACCGAAATTTGACAGCTGCCAGCTGCCAGCTATAATTGTTCCGATTATTAAAAATGGATCGCAACACAAAAGAAGAACGCATTTTTGAAGACCCATTATCCAAGACACGTGCTGACTTTTCGAACAAAAGTCATCTTTATCGATGAAGGGCATTTTCATATATATATATATATATATATATATATTCCCGATCAGTATTAATTTCGGAAACTACCTAGACATATCTTCCCAACCATCCGTCCAACTGTCTGTCTGCTTATCTGTGTTATGTCCGCGATAACCATTTTTCTTGTCGCAAACATTAAGGTATCGGGATCAAAATTTGACAAATAAAAATTAAATAAATTTCCCGGTCACAAAAATTGAAACATCTGAGATTGAAATTTGTCAAAAATATTGAAAGTTCTTTCATATAAAAGTGATATTGAAAATAGGTCCAATAGATCACGGGCCAAGCTTACATACTTACAAGCTTGTTTTCTGATTATGTTGATGTTATATATTATAGACCACATAATAACAATTTCCAGGGTATTCCATAAAAATTGAAAAAATCTGTCAGACTCACCTGTTAAAATTTTACTTCTCTGACGTTTTTTTTAAAGTAAAGTTGGTGGGTATAGAAAAGTACAATTGTCTTCATTGTTTTTTTTTTTTTTTTTTGATTTTTTTATTATTTTCTTTGCAAGAAAGGAGGTTCAATAAATGGTCTTATTCCATTCAAATTTTCACTATTCATATAGTATATCAAAGCACTATTTTATACCAATTTTTGTCGTGATGTATTAAAAAAGCATAATTTTTTTTTTTTTTTTTTTTTTTTGACAACAATTTTATCGATATAGTACTTTTTCTAGATTCAAATTCAATCTATATTCAATAAATATTTTCCTTAAGTCAAAACATATCATCATTGTAAGAAATTTCATGAAAATTACTTTACAGTTCCGACCAGAGCAAGTTAAAGACAAACATTATAGTTACATGGACAGAAATTAGATGGACAAACGAATAGATTCATAAACATTTCAGAGAAACATATCGAAACGATTGTTATATAATGAAAGGCGCGCGCGAGTACATTTCAAATAATTGTTGAATGTTGCATACATTCGCAACCACTTAATATACGTTTACTATAATTGATACAGCGTATAAATGGGATTTTTTGTTAGAAAACAAATAAATGTGAAAAATTTTAGTTTAGAAAATTTTTATAAATTACATATAAAAAATTTAAAAAAAAATTACTTACTTTCTTGACTCCAACAATGAAATATCATAAGACATGATAACTTTGATTTAAAAAGATTAAATAATATGAGCCGCATTAAATGTTTTACTAACATTTTTCACAAAATATTTACTGTAAAAGAATACGTTTCCAGCATTATTAAGGCATGGGTTATATATATATATAAGAAAATATGTATATATATTTATATATATATATATATATAATCAAAATCAAAATGCACACAATTTTCCCAAATTTTTGTATTTAACAAGTTAATAGAGAGTGCTTTCAAGAAAGTGACATTAAGATGACATTTTGAATAATTTTGTTTTCCTTTTTTTTTTTTTTTAGTTTAAGTTACAAAATAATTGGAAGCAAATGTTTATTTCAACGGTTTATTAGAATGTCATTACGCTTAAATGATTTCTTAATACTTAATATCATCCCATAATAATCATAAATATTTGATTCAAATGATATTTAACAAGCTTTTTTCATTTCACTTCTAATAATCAAGTCTAGTGAAATGTTACAAAACTTAACAACTTGTTGAAGATATTTAATGTTGTAAATATTCTTGTATTTTTCTCGTTTGTTGTTGTTTTTTGTTTTTTTTTTATTTTATTCATTTTTATAAAAATTTGTGGTTAACGCCTGCGTACTATTTGTTAAGAAATTTCCCGCTAAATGACGTTTACTCATGTTTTTCATTTTTATGAATGAATTTAATTTTACCACAAATACATGTGTCACAGTTGTACGATGTATTACTCTATAATATTCTTGTTGTTGTTGTCTGTCTAGTAGCTAAGCTAAGCCAGCCATAAATATTTATCTGCTTTTAGGGGCTTAACAATAACAGCAAATATTCAGTTATCAAAGCGCTTTTGGCGCGTACGTTTGTATCTCATTCTTCACGAAATAAAAGATTTTATTTATTTTTTATATTTTAATTTTCGTCTCTAAACGAAGGAAACAAAAAAAACAAAAAAAAAAAAAACAAAGGAAAATAAAATTATTATAAATAAATTTAAAAAGGAGTGTTAGTACAAAAACAGAAATTGTGGTTTAAAAAAAAAAAAAAAATCCTCTTTTGTTTAATGCAATTACCATTGAAGTACAGTAATTAAATAAAACGTTATAAACTTCAAGTGTACGCGTTCTCAAATAAAATTTAAGCCCAAGAGTATGCTTTAATTATTTATGATAAACTCCTGCACAAAAGTATAAAAAATAAATTTTTAATTATACCTAAATATTCACATAAACCTCATAAAGAATTTGTTCCTTTTTTTTTTTTTTTTTTTTTTTTTTTTTTTTTTTTTTTTTTTTTTTTTTTTTTTTTTTTT
>KK351031.1:1132882-1170188 GCA_000671755.1 Glossina brevipalpis
AATATATAATATATAATATATAATATATAATATATAATATATAATGTATAATATATAATATATAATATATAATATATAATATATAATATATAATACGTAATATAAATGAAAAAATAATGCAAACAATTTTTCATCTTCAACGTGCTCCATGCTGATGCCAGCATTCAACACAATACGTAATATTCCAAGCTACCTTAATTCAAAAATGCGGTGAGCAGAACTTTTAGCTTCGATCCAAATGTTTTTCACTTCCCAAAAAAAAAACCAATTTGGACAACTATCCCTAGTTATGTAACTTTTGCTCTCTATGGGTATTATTGATCACTTCTATATCATCGTTCATTTCATTCAATAACTTGTAAGAGGCATCTTTTCCTCCACCTTCGAATGCTCTGCTTAACTTTTTCCACAAATCTGTAATAAATAAATAACGTCTATCGTAAATAAACACATATAACTTTTGCGAAAGTTAATAAGAAATAAAGTATTCAGCATAATTGCCGATTGAAATTGGAATGAATTATCGACAAGCGTAGACAAACAAAACAAAATATAACAATTGCAGTCACATGTCACTTGTAAGTAAGCAACTAAGCAAACATCTAATTTTTATACTGTTTGCCCAAAACATATATGAAAGAATAGCTGGGATCTTCAGATAAATTGATAACCTTAAGAATATATTAGACAGACTATTAATTACAAGGAGGCTAGAACTCAATGTGAAAGTGTACCCTATCGTTCAAAGAGAAAGTTTAAAGATTTATTCAAAGATAAATTGAATTTTTGTTTTCTTAAACTTGACGGAACGTTTATCTCTCAATAATTTCTTTTGTTTTTAATGTAATCAGTTAACTTGTATTTCCTCAGAAGTATGTGTGTTTGTGTTACATTTTATCTTCATCATTTCTTTTTGTTGCGTTTCTATTGCATGTATATATATATATCTATTTATGTGTTATTTATTTTATTTCAATTATTTTATTTATTTATTTAATTTTTTTTTTTTTTGCTTTCAATAATTCTTAACTTTTGCTCGAAAACAAATTTGAAAATGTTATTAGTTTTCTAAGTAAATATGATTTATAAAAAAAATTCTCTTTATTTCAAGGGTGTACCATACTTTTCAGCTGACTATTGTACACAGAATATTGTAGCATACTTTTAGATATTTTTACTAAAATTTATGCATTTTGCATTTTATTTTGAATCAAAGTCGAAAAAGAACTATTTGTAAGATAAATAAAACTGTGTGCTGCTGCTCATGGAGAACATTATGAACAATTCCTAAGCCGTTATATAAAGTAAAATTGCGCGTTGCTTATATATATATATATATAACGAGATATATATATATATATATATATATACAACGAGAAGTAGTTATTTTAAGAGAATTTTTTTTTTTTTTTTCGTAATGCTTAAGTTTAACCTTAACAAAAGGATTATGGTGCAAAGGTGGAAAATAAACAAAAATAAAAAAAAAACGGCACTTCGTCTAGTAGAAAATGTTAAAATGATTTGCTACAAAAGAATCATTAGTGCGTAAGTTATAATTAGCTAGTGAATAATAAAACTTTGCTTATATTTTATGTAAAAAAAAAAAAAAAAAAAAAAATTTTTTTTTCAAAAATTCTAATATAAAATAAATTATAAAAAGTCTCAAAACCGGATCTCAAAAGAAAATTTTTTTTTTTTTTGTATCACATACCTTTCCCGGTTTTAAATAAACATTTAATTAATTTTTTAATTAAGAAAACAATCAAATCTTAATCTTTAAAAATTGTTTGATTTTGTTTTTATTTATTAAAGCGTAAAAAGAGAAGAGAGTAAAAAAGACATAGCTTATGAAACTACAGCTTAGCAGAAATCAAAAAGATAGCGTCATTACGCGAAAATAAACTCTTAAGAAATATCAACAACAACAGCAACAACAACAAAAACACTTAAGTCCAAAACAAAGAATAGGAACCACTTGTCAACTGCAGGGAATAACTGAAGCATTACCAATACAAACACATAGCAAGCACTTTACCGCAACATTAACATCTCAAATATATTAATGTATGTATATATATATATATACAAATATATATGTAGTTGTTAAGGGATAATAATGATTATGTCAACCTTAACTTTGAAATATTTGGAACCACTTATTGGAGCGTTAGCTCGCATATCAAAGGCGACTATGCGGTCATACAATATTTACAATGTATTGTTACTAAGCAGTGTATTTTACTTGCGACCTCGTTGGTGGTTTTGGTTAAATCGTTATTGGTATTGTTGGGTTTGGATATTAATATCGGTACCCATAGTAATGGCGGCTGGTTATCCTCATTTGCGCTTAACGCAACGTAATAATCATGCTAATATATCAGAGCTGCTAGATAATCTACTTAGAGGCTATGACAACAGTATAAGGCCTGATTTTGGTGGTAAGTAAATAACAACAACAACAATAACAACAATAAAAATTTATAATAAAATGCACTTAAAAAGCTCTTAAATAAATTGCGTTCGATAAGTCTTTCATTCAGGAAACTTATATTTTCACTCAAATTATTTTCTTTTTTTTTTTCTTGTTTTTTTTTTTTTTTCTATTTTCCTAAGACACACATTGTTATCTTTATAAATTGCAATAATCAAATTTTCAATAAAAAAAAAAAATTATCCTAATCATCACTTAATGACTTACTTTTACTTACTTACTTACTTACGCTGTCTACGTCTTCGTACATTATAATCCATCGAACACTTCACTAGCAAGCTTTAGCGTATAATGAAGTACAATTTTATAAATTGAAAAAAATATGAAAACTTTCTTTGACTTGAAGCGAATTGAATGATTACCTATCGTTTTGCTTCAGTTTTTTGGTTTTATTTCTTTTCTTTGTTTTTACTTTTGCATCACAAAGAAAGGTATAACGACCGCGGTCTCATATGATAATCTTTTTATTTTTCATTACAACATTCAACAATTCAAAGAAAAGAAAAAAAAATCCTATTAAATATAGAAAAAATTCTCAACTGCTCAGGCTCAGGCTTATATTCCCTTTTATGAAAAACTTGGAATAGCTACATGATTATATATTGGTTATAAGAAAAAAAAAAAAAAAAAAAAAAAAAAAAAAAAAAAAAAAAAAAAAAAACAAAAAAGGAAGAAGCATCTATAGTTTAAGTTCGAATCTCTAAAGATTAGGCCACAAGTAAAGCTTCATTATCATGTCTAGCATGTGCTCTACTAAGTACCTGCTAACAATTTCATATCGAAACATTGCACACACACACACACACAACCAAATAAACAAAAAAGAAGAGAAGAGTTTAACTTAACTTTTAAAGGTTTATAAGTAACAATGTGTGTGTGTGTGTGTGTGTGTGTGTGTATAGATTACCTTTCCTAAAGTGCATAAAAGATTTTATATACCATTTATCATTATGTAGTGTGTCCGAAAGGAAAAGAAAAATACATTGAATTTTTATGTGAATGCGCGTTAAACACTTGATTAGATCCACTCATACAATTTGGCTGTAGCTCAAAAAAAAAAAATATTTCTTTTTTTAAGTCATTTCCTTGAGCACAGGATATAGATATTTGCATATCTAACACATTCATGGATATATATATATACACATATATATATAACGTGGCGTATACTTCATTATATTTGTAAGCATCCTCTCAAGGCAACAAACTCATTATAAACTGTAAATTCGGCAAAATGTTAATCGAGAAATATGAAATGTTCATAAAATCAAACTTAAAAGCTTAAAGAAAAATAACCCCTTAGAGAATTTTCTCTTATTGTTTTTTTTTATTTTTTATTTTTTTTTTTTGTTTTTCTTTCTAAAAATTTTATATTGAAATCTCAAAACTAATTCTCTATTCTATTTGCAGGGCCTCCTGCTACTGTTGAAGTGGATATAATGGTACGCAGCATGGGTCCCATCTCCGAGGTTGACATGGTGGGTTAAATCGCGTTGGTTGTTGTAATTATTTTCACATGTTATATATGTAGGGGAATTTTGATTTTCATTTCTCGATTATCTTATTTTTATACGATTGTAGACCTATTCAATGGATTGTTATTTTCGTCAATCTTGGGTAGATAAACGTTTGGCCTTTAAAGGCGCTCAAGATACTTTGGCTTTAAGTGTTTCAATGTTGGCACGCATCTGGAAACCGGATACATATTTTTATAATGGCAAACAAAGTTATTTACATACAATAACCACACCCAATAAATTTGTAAGAATTTATCAAAATGGTCGTGTTTTATATTCAAGTAGGTAAGTAAGTTATATGATTATTGAATAAAAATTCGAATTATACGAGCGCCATAAACGTACAATATTTGAAACAAAAATATAAATGATTTTTAATGTTAAAAGAAAATATATTGATAATTCAGATTATGGGACGTTGTGACATTCAACTGACACTTAAGTAACTCAATTCGTTACTTAAGTTAAAAAAAAAAAAAAATAAAATAGTGAATAGGAGAATGAAAGAAGAAAAAAAGTTCCGAATACAGAATAGTATAGTTCCGGGGGAAAGTGTAGAAATACATAATAAAGAATGATTTACGGATTAAGGCACTAATGTGCTTATCTTAAATCCTATAAGATACATACATTTCAATACTTTTCTATCTATAAAAAATGTAATTAAAAAAAAAAAAATACTCTTAAGTGTTTTCATATTTTTACTGTAAAATATCAGCATCCAAAATCATTTTCAAGCCGAGATAGATTTTTATAATGTATTCCTTTTCTTTATATATCAGTTATACGACACCACATGTTTTTCTAGTTATACTGTAATCGAAATCTGCAATTGTCTCGAACTAAATCTTAAATATCGTTCATTTCGAAGATTTTTTCTTAAGGCAGATCAAGTCAAAATTTTAGATTGATATCATAAATAAATTTTCTAAAGAATATTGAAATTTTCAGAACCGTTCACAATCCGTGTTTCCTTTAAAATCCAACCTGTAATGACTTTTTCTTTACACAGATCAAGTCAAAATTTTAGATTGATATCATAAATAAATAAATTTTAAAAAATATTGAAATTTTCAGAACCTTTCACAATCCGTGTTTCCTTTCAAAATTCAGCCAGTAGTAGTCATTGAAGCATCAACTTCTTTATAATATCGTTGATAACTTACTTTTGTACTTATTACTAAAAAGCATGCCTTATAAATCCTTACATGAATCGGTGATTTCTTATGACATATATGTATGACATATATATTTTATATTTTAATTAAAAGCCGATTTATCAATAAAGTTTAAAACTTGGAAAGAAAAAGTCGTTATATTCAATATCATACGTCTTATTCTAAAACTTATGATCCATTTACAAATATTGTTCAGATACTTGAGAAAAACATTTAGTCAAATCGGTTATTCTCTCATATATTTCATATTTTCAAGTTTTATAAGTTACCCAATATTCGTGTTTACAGCACTATAGAGTGTGACAGTCTTAATAGCCACAAAAGCATTATCGCTTATTTAAAGTGTATACACATATTACGTTTATATCATTTAGATGATATGATTAATAAAACAAGAAGTGTTCCTAGGCTGGGTAAAAATAGATGTATGTATGTATGTTTTTTTTTATGCTAATTTCTTTTTTTCTTTTTTTTCAATCTTTCATTTCCGTTTTCTTTTTTTTTTTTTTGTTCTCTTTTTACAGATTAACCATCAAAGCTGGTTGTCCCATGAATTTGGAAGATTTTCCAATGGATATTCAAAAATGTCCTTTAAAATTTGGCTCATGTAAGTGAATTTCATAATAATATATTTTATTCAACTTTTTAAGTCTCTAAGTTACATATAATCATAATAAACTCAATTACTTTATAAGGCGACCTCGTTATTTAGTTGAGTGTATTTAATATTTCTAAAGCACATTAAAATCTCGACTTAAACTTTTGTTGCAGAAACGTAGATTAAAATTGTTAGCAATGAAATCAGCCTCACTTGTGCTTATACAATGCGCGTATATATGTATATATATATATATATATGTGTGTGTGTGTGTGTATATACACACGTAACTACATGCATTTAATTGTTATGAGACCCAAAAAAAAGGTCTTATATGACTACAATGTGTATATTGTAGAGAAAATTAAATGCAGAGAAGTGTGTATGTAATGCCCTTTTGCATGCATGCTTTCCCGCATCTCTCTACATAAACTTATGCTTTAAACATGAACAAATAAATATGAAGATGTTGCTAACAAGTCATTAAAGCTAAAAAAGCAAAAAGCCACAATGTAGTCATAATGAGTAAATATTTAAAAAAATCGTATTTTAAGCGTTAAGCATTAAAAACATTTACGCATACAAATAAAAACATTGTCTACAAACTGTTTCTCTACATGAAGATTTATTCTCTCAAAAAAAAAAATACTAGACAATGAAAATTATTAATAACCCAGCCTTAGTGTATGCTATTACTTTTATGTGTTATCTTTGATGGCTCTGCAGAAAACTTATACGCACTTATTACTGAATATCTTTTTTTGTTTTTTTTTTTTTTTTTTTTCAAGAAATTGATTTCCTGCAAATACATGCTTAATATTCGCTCTTCTTAAATATACGTTATATGCTCGAACATTTATTTAACTTTGCCAAGTTAATGCGATTACACACCCAACAATATATCGAATGTAATTAAAACGAGACAAAAAATCCAGGGAAAATATATGCTAAAGAAATGCTGATTGTAATTTTCATGCTTAATGTGTTTAAGTTCGCGCATATAAAGAGAAAAATCAACGAGCAATTTATGAAAAATATCTTTTTTTTTTTTTTAAAGCGGAATAGCTTTTTTTTTTAAAGCGGAATATCTTCTTTTTTTTTTTTTTTTTTTTTGTTATATAACATATTTATGTTTGAATGTGTGTCTGCATTTGAAGTTTAAATTGTGAAAAGTGTCCGTATCTGAATATGAATTTCGATAGTGTTTCTATCTGAATCATAAATATTGTTTTTAAATATTTTTTTATTACTAAATTTCGTTCATTAAATTACTAAGACTTTTGCATAACAATACGATATACGATGACGTGCATGATTAAATGAGTTTAAAACATAAATGTATTAAAAGCGAAAAACTAAGAAATTTACATACACTGCACATAGAGAACATTTTATACTTACTCATCCATCATCGTAAGGTGATATATAAAAATTTTTAAGTATTTTCTTATGTGTGATAAGTTAATCATTCAAACAACTGTTTGACAAGCATTTATTTGACTTGCTTTTCTGTCAAATGAAATCTTCGAACATTTTCGTATATTTGATCAGGTTATGTTCAAATTTTGTATAAACTTTCTATTTTGGTTGACAATAGTACTACTTAGTACTACAGTTAATATCAAAAAATGTTATTAGTGGTCCTAACGTTTGCAATACGTTATTAAATACCATCATATGCATTTCCACTTCATTGACATTCGATTTTACCGCCGATGTTCGATGTTTACCTAATACGCCCAATACGATTTCTAAGACTTTAAATATATATTGTATTGTTACAAAATGGTTACAGTGCTGCCAAGTTGTAGTGCTGCCAAGCTGTACAATGCTGCCAAGTTGTAGTGTTGTCAAGTTTCAGTACTGCCAAGGTGCAGTATTGCAAAGGTACATAGTGCTGCCAAGCTACAGGGCTGCCAAATTGGGATACTGCCAAACTACATAGTGCAACCAAGTTTTACAGTGCTTCCAAGTTGCACAGTGGTGGCAAGCTGCACGGTGATACCATGTTTCAGTGCTGGCAAGTTGCACGGTTATGCCAAGTTTCAGTGCTGCCAAATTGCACAGTCCTGCCAAGTTGTGAAGGTACCTTCGATATATGCTTTTCATCTAATATTGATAATATTTCTTGTTTTCGTTCATCAAATTTTTTGACATAATTTCTTGGTGATGTTCTTTTTTTTTGTTTCCTTTGTTCGTCAAACGTTTGCACCATTACTTGCTGCATCATAGCAAAAAGTGCTGTATTTGTATCTTCTTTACCATTTTTCTCGCCACTTTTCTCTTCCGCGGTAGTGTTTTCTGTTCCTGACAGTTTGTCGCTTTGTTTGTTTCCATCGACGTTATATTGGTATTCAAATGTGGATAGGTTCTCTCCATCTTTTTCTAGCTGTTCTTCCAGTCGTTGTTTTAGCTCAGCTTTACTACCAGCTGTACGAAGGTTCCTCTTTCTCAACTCTTGTTTGAGCTGATCTATTTTGAGATCCTTTAATTTAATTATCTCTTTCTTACTTTTATCAAATTTGTGGTAGTTGCATTTTATTAGTTTGTGAATTTCGTAACAATATTTATATTTACTGCTTCGACTTACTGACTTACTCATGAGAATCCTTTGCTTTTGATATCTATTATAAAATGAAAAATAAAATGTTATCTTAACTTTTAAATTTTCATAATATTTATGTATGGCCTTTTTGCACTCATTCTTTTTCTTCTTCTTCTTCTTATTCTTATTCCTCTTGTTTATTGCATTTCTTCTCAATTTATTTTCAGTTGGATATACAACAACGGATGTTGTTTATCGATGGAATAAGGAAAGACCAGCTGTAGCTATTGCTGAGGACATGAAATTATCACAATTCGATTTAGTTGATTGTCCGGCAGGAAATTTAACGGATGTTGTTTACAAAGCAGCAGCACCAATTTATCATGACAGCAATAACATCAACTACCAACATAAAAATAATAATAATAATAATGATTACGCTAACGCTGATCAAACCATTTATAATAATAATAAATATAACAAAATATTGACAACATTTGCGGGACCAGCAGCAAAAAATCAACATATCCAAACAGAAACAATCGCGCTAGATAAGGGAGCATTTGATAGGGGCGAACGTAAAACGAATATTATACAAATTGAAGTAATGCAAGCGTGTAAGTGTCAAAATCCTATATAATCATAAATCATTTTTATGCATTCTTGTGTGTATGTGTGCACATATATCTGTATATATAAATCTATTAGTATTGGTCCTCTGCTCACCCGGAATTAATTAATTTAATTTGAGAGTAATTTTAAAAACTCAGTTTTGTAATTGTTCATTTTTTTTTTGCTTTTTTTTTTTTGCTTTTTTTTTTTTGCTTTTTATCGAATATTTCGTAAATTTCGTATGACATTCAATAATTATAAGTTTTTGGTTCAATTAAGGTCATTACTCAATATTGATCTATGCACTGATATATATATATATATATATATATATATATATGGTGCCCTGTATGATGCATGTATCTGTGTCTGTATCGAATGCTTTAACCCAATGTTGAATATAATCATTTTGTCATGTGTCCGATAAAAAGCTTCGAATTGGGAGTGTGAACGTGTGTCTGTATGAGTATGTATTGTAGAACATCACAAGTCAATTTGTCAATTAGTTAAATTGCAATTATGACAACATTTTGCAACATAATAATCGATAACCGACAAAAAAAAAATTAAAGAAATGCCTACAAAGCTCTAAGTGCGAATCAAATTTTTGGTCCAAACAAAAAGTTATTTTTTTAGAAATATTTTATAAATTTTTATTGAATTCAAGAGATATTTGTGCATCAATTATAAATAAATATCATCATCATTACATTATTAATATGGAGAAATAAGCAACAATTCTCCCTGATCCTTTTTAATAATTTATACGAGGACTTAAATTTCAGATCTTTCTCTACAGTTCTGAAAAGAGAAGTGATTATATGTTTTAGAGATTATTTCAGAGAATATTGAAGTAATCAATAATTCGTCGATGTGCACACAACTTACATACTTACCAGTGTAGGGTAATTAACAAGGAGAAGTTAACTTTTTCTTTTAGTTTCCAACATAAAATATTTTTAGTTTTTTCTACAGGACCCAAATTTCAATCTATTCTAATATTTTTTCAAATAATCTAATTTGTCAAGAAGTTCAAAACAGTTAAATATTATTTACCATTTATTTTTGATGTTCTCATATATATAGGTAATAGTCGATGTGGATCAAATCTGAAGAATTCATAAAACAAAAATATATACCTTTTCCTGAGTAAATATTTGTTTCTGTAAAGATGAGAAAGAACTTCTTCTTGACTTTATTATTGAATCGAATCATTTTTTTTTTTTCAAGATAATCGTTGAATATGAGAATATTCTGTGCATTGAGAAAGACACTGATTAGATCCTCTCCTAACCATGTTTGCGTCCTTGGATGGTTTAGTTCACTTATATGTTGCAAGACTTACTTTTGTACTCTCCACCGAAGGATGGGAGTATATTAATTTTTTGTCAGAAGGAAGCTTCAGAAATTCCACAAAGTTTATATATTTTTGATCAACATCAAGCTTGAAATCGATTTAAGCATGTCTGTCTGTCCTTCCCTCCGTTTGTCGGTTTGTCCTTCTATCCGTTGGTCCGTTTGTCTATCTGTCCTTCTAGTCGTTTGTCGGTACGTGCGAATGTACGTTTCTTCGCATGTCCGTATGTCCATCTGTCCATCTGTCCATCTGTCCGTTTGTCCATCTGTCCATCTGTCCGTTTGTCCATCTGTCCATCTGTTCGTTTGTCCATCTGTCCATCTGTCCATCTGTCGATCTATCCATTTGTCCGTTTATCCATCTGTCCATCTGTCCGTCTGTCCGTTTGTCTATCTGCATGTCTGTCTGTGTGCTTAACTGTGTAATGATTACGGTAATTATTTCCACGCAAAAATTAAGAAATTTGGATAACATTTATCGAAAACACTGAAAGTTCTTTGCTTTCATCCGTTAGTATTGAAAATGGCCCAAATTGATCTAAGGAGACAACTGCAACCTTTTGCTCACACCTTGTAGTCTAGGCAATAAAAATTTCCACGGTTCCACATAAATGTAAAAGTCTGCCACGCCTACTTAATGTTATAGACTGTCAAAATTTAGGTTTTTTTGTAAAAATATTATAAGTGTGATGCATATATTATGTAATAAAATTTAGATTAGATTGTGTAGATATGTAGGCACGTATAGTATAACAAGTTTATTCATGTTCTGTATGTATGTGTGTATTAAATATGAAATTAATTTTTATTTTTTTTATTTTTTTTTTATTTGTTTTCACAGCTGAATATTCCATGTTAATGGTTAATTTCCATTTACAACGTCATATGGGTAACTTTCTTATACAAGTTTATGGTCCGTGTTGCCTTTTGGTCGTTTTATCTTGGGTATCGTTTTGGCTTAATCGCGAAGCTACAGCAGATCGTGTTTCTCTCGGCATTACTACTGTATTAACTATGACATTTTTAGGTTTAGAGGCTAGAACAGATTTACCTAAAGTTCCTTATCCTACGGCTTTAGATTTTTTTGTTTTTCTCTCATTCGCTTTTATTTTCGCTACAATTTTACAATTCGCTGTAGTTCATTATTTCACTAAATATGGATCGGGTGAATGTTATTTCATAATTGAAGAATTAGAATCAGATACGGAATCAGAAGGTGGCGGTGAAAACATAACAAAGACAAGTTTAGAAACCGAATATGCGAACAGTGTAGCATACGAAGTAATACCCTTGACGATGTGCACGATAGCAATACCGAATCGTACAAATTCTTTAAGAAATCGTCGAAATTCAGAAGGTAAAAGACGACGTCAAAATCATGGTTTATTTAGCAGCCTAAAACAATATTTTCCGTGGTCATGTTTCGAAAAGAAACATGCAAGACAAAGAGCACAATTGAATATATCCGATGACGATGATGAAGAAGCTCATTTAAAGGATAATGAAGGTAAGTTTTTAGACCATCAGAGAAAGAGAAAGAGAGAGAGAGAGAGAGAGAGAGAGAGAGAGAGAGAGAGAGATATTAAATAAATATTATACGATTTCCCCTTATAGATCATTCAAACAAACGGAATCAACGACGCCGTATGTCTTACTATCGCAGAGAGGAAATGGAAATGCGTCGCAAAGGCAAACGTACTCCGCAATATAATTCTGTTTCGAAAATCGATCGCGCATCGCGCATAGTTTTTCCTATATTATTTTTCATAATCAATGTATTCTATTGGTATGCATATCTATCGCGCAGTTCACGAATTCTGGCCCATGGTAGCGACAATACCTGATGTTTCCTTTTAGCAATTTAGATCAATTCCAAAGAAATCGTTTTGAATTATTTAACATTTTCATTGAATTTTTAATTGATTTGTTATAAAAAAAACAAAATTTGCTTTTTCTGAATTTTTTTTAACAGCTTAAATGCTTCTTCTGAATGATTTCTTATATCTAAATTGCTAATTAAAGGAGTATGAGATCAATTGTAATAAGTAGTAGACACTATAGTCAGGCAAGGCCGACCATTAAATACCCTAGACCATTTTGCCTAATACAACAATTCAATTATTTTCATCAAAAAAAATATCAAAATTTATACTCTATTGTCATGTTAATGTTTACTTTTCATACGAATAGTGATCACAAAAATTGACATTTGTGAATCAAACATGAGACAATCAATCCAAATACCAAATCACTATTCTGAAATAATTTTCATTAATCTAAAAATACAACCTTGTGCTCATATAAAAGCTTAATTTGTATGGCAAGTGGTCGAACCCTTACTAACTAACGGTAGAATCACTCGAATAAAATATTTTCCACATTTATTTTTAAAATAACAAAATACTATTTTCTACTGAGTTTCGTCGAGAAATGTTAAAAATTATAATTTTTTTTTTTCATATAAAAGTCATTTTCAAATGCTGCGACATTGTATAGAGAATGATCGTACAAATGATCTAATCCAAATCATTTCCAATAGCTTTCGCGTTTGGGCTAAAAACAAGTATAAAATTCAATTTCATCACAAAACACAAATTATTATATATAGACAAACATTAATTAAAAAGGACAGACAAACTTAAATCGTTTCAAAAAGTGATTTGGAATCGATCGATATAATGCAAAGTAGGTCTAACGTAAGTTTTTCTTTTTATATTACATATGCTTATGCACACATAAACTTAATATACTCTGTACTATACGTGGTGTAGAGTATAAAAAGGATCTACTAACATTAAGTTAAAATAATATTTTGCCAAAAATAAAAATCAAATTAATCGTTAAAATACTTCAAATTATGCAGTCCAAAAACAAAAGCATTAATTTTAGATATGAATCTATTTATTATAATTACTTCCGGTTCTTGTTTTTTTTATTTTTTTATTTTTTTTTTTTTTTTTTTTTTTTTTTTTTTTTTTTTTTTTTTTTTTTTTTTTTTTTTTTTTGAAGCAAATCTCGAGAGAGAGATGAGGAAAAGCAAGCGCGCGTTAGGGTATTGTTCAAAATGCTTTACGTAAGACTTGAAACATAATCAAATTAATGTTAGTCCAATATTTATCGTGTAATATATTTTATTTAATTTATTACGAGTTGTTTTGTAAATCATAAGCTCGAAATTAAATTAAATTAATTTTCGAAATTTAAATTAAATATAGATAATTAAAACTATATTATATATATATATATATATATGTATATGCGATGGTAATCTTGAGCTTTAAACGACAACAACATTTGTGAAGAAGTATAATGAATTTACGAATGTGTAAAATTGTTTATAAATAAAATAAAAGAAAAGAAATTGCCAGCATTCTACTCTCTCGGCTTAAATATTTTTTCTGAAAGGTAAACTTCGTATTATGTGAAGAGAATTAAAGACATATGTATATTGATTCCGTCGTTGATTAACAGAAGCTCCTAAACGACTAATTGATCAATTGAAATTTATGCAAGAATGTATACCGTATCCAGTAACACATATTTTATCGAGTAAGTAAACATGTACTTCTTCAATCCAAGATTGGGGGGGAAAAAAGCAGAATATATTTACTCTGGGAAGATACTTGGACATTCTCTACACTCTACTCATAATGTACATATAATAACATTATTTTTATTACTATTTTTTTTTTTTTTAGAATCGATTTAAACATGTCCGTCTGTCTGTCGATCCGTTAGTCCCTCTATCCGTCTATCCGTTCGTACGTCCGTGTAATGTCTGTAATAAATATCCTACTAGCCATAAAAATTCAAATTTGACAAGAAGATTGAGAGTTGTTACAATCAGGTTGGTACCAAAAATAGGTTAAACTGTTGAAAGGATACACCTACAGAACAATATAAATAAAACCTCTTCTTTCTGGATTTTATTATTTATTATTACTTATAAACTGTATTCTATAAAAATTAACAAAATCAGCCATGCCCCAACCAATTTTATAATGAACTATATGTATTGAAATTTAGTATCGAAGTAACGAAATGTAGTTTTCTTTGAGTGAAGATTGTGGCTATAAAAGATTTAAACACAATCGAATATAAATTTCTTCTTTGTTAAAATTCAACTTCCATATGATCGTAATAAATATTTATAAGAAATATCTATTATATAACATATCTATCTTATATAAGGTTTTTGAGAAGCAAATTTTAATTAAGCTTTTTTTTTTTTTTGCTTAGTTGTAATTGCATATAATTGAATCTGAGCTATATACCACGTACCGGTATATAATCGTAGTTTCATTAAAAATTTCTAAAATATGTTGAGATGCAGACGGTAAGAGATATTACCATAGGTTCGTGTATAATTTCATATTCTCATTTAATTTATATTAATGTACTCACTAAAGATCATGCAAATCGTAGACTACATATTAGTAATAAATAACTTTTTAATTCATTAATATATTTATTAAGTAATATAAATAAATTTTTAATGATTTAATTTAATATAAAATATTTCTTTAGTGACAATGAAGCTGCAATCGATTTCAATGCATTGCAAAGTTTTAAACATATTGCGATCTCTATTAGTACTTTCACCGTTAGCAGCAATGAAAGTATTTATGAAAGAATTATTGTAACAATTACGAGAAGAAAGGAAAACGAATTTAAAAAGCGCAAAGTTATTTTTTCACTTTCTTCTCGAACGTTAAAGAAGAAAGTCACGTAATCGATTAGTCAATAAATAACCAAGATACTGAAGATATAAGTCTGAAATTAAAGACTGCCACACTATTCCTATTTTTTACAAGCCAAAGCATCAAGAAATTATTCAAGTCATAATTTTTTTTTTTTATAACTAATCACTGGTATTCAAGGAAAGAGAAGTGAAGTAAAAAGCGGCCACATGTTTTTGGCGGTCAAGCATTGACTATAGCTGCAACCATAAACGAACTGAAATTAAAGTATGATCTATCGTATTGAGAATTGAATCCGGATATGCCGACTTGATAGTCGTACTTCTTATCTGCTATGCTATGCCGTAAACAATCACACACTCATCAATTTAAATGCTAATAATTCAAACAAAAAGTTAATTTGAATTTTGAATTTCACGAAATTGAAAATAATATTGAATGAGGAAATGATGATGAAACTTAAAATTCAGAAATTTCTTCACGTTACGTTTTTTAGAAAATCATTCATGTATGAATCGTTAACCAATAAGATAGACGCAGGCACAGACCATCTGTTGCAAAACTCCTTGCAGAATTGTTTGCCTGTTTTTACCAACCAGTGATCAACTTTTCCATCCACGATAACTCAAATGAAAGTGTGACGTTACAACGAGCCATGTCCCTTTTGCTATTTCTTTCCTTTCTGTCGTATACTAGGCATGCACTATTTTAATACAATGATATAGAAACTAACACTTAACTAAATATTAAAACTATTCTGTTCTATTCTAATCAGATCTTGATCGTTTGTTAATCTATTTGTTTAATGCCGGCATCCGGTTACCTATCGATGCAGCAACAATTACATTCGATCGAATTGATGAAATATTTCCACTGCATTATCTTTTGCCTAGTAATGATCCTAAGTTGGCGAAGCAACTATTAAGACCTGTTCCTCATATCAAGAAAACTCTACGCATCATCTACTCAAAATCAAATTCAAAGATCGTAACGTCAAAAGAATTAAAGTGAAAAGAATTAGCGAAATAGTTCTCTTCTTTTAATCCTTTCTATTTCCAGAAATGTCCAGAAATTTCTTAAATTTTTTTTTGTGAAATCTTTATTACAAAATTTCAAACTTGAAAATTTCATGTTCCATTTCTTTTAGATTTCACATGAGCAGCGAAAGAAACGAAAGGAAAAAGAAGTCCCAATCAAATTGTAAATCTATTTCATCAACAACGCATATCCACTTACGTAACAAATTTGTTATTATATGACATTTAAAGACCCGTAAATATAAACATAAAACACATGAATTATACATCGCATATTTGGCAATTTAATCTCAATACACAACTCACAGTTCAACAAAAGCTTTTATGCAAATAATAAATGAAATGAAAGAAAGAAAAATAAAAAAATTACAATAAAAATGAAAGAAACATATTCTAGGAGAAATTCCAAAAGTAAGTCTCAGCTGTGTCTAATAAAATGTTTTCAAGGGCGATTTCTACTTCCCGTCGCTTTTAACTCTCCATTAACTTTAATATAGGTTCGCTCTTAGAAACTTTTCATCAGAAAAAAAAATAATATTAAATGAACATTTATTTTTTCATTCATTTTTATACCCGGCATTGAAGGATTGACGCATATTCATTTTGTCTTATCAGCATCAAATTCAGAAACGATCTAATCATATCCATCTGTGTAATGCCTGTAAACATTCTCCTGATCGCAAAGATGAAAATATCGGTTTCAAATTTTGGCAGAAATATTGGAAGTTCTTGTACGCAAGTTGGTATTAAAAATAGGTCAAATAAATCGTAAACCACATTTACAATATAAAATAAACTAAAAGCATCTCGGGTATCCCATAAAAATATAAGAAAATTTTTTAAAAAATTTAAAATTAATTTATTTTACCTTCTTTTAAGATAGTGGGTGTTGAGTATAAAAGATTCGGCACAACCGAATATAATTTTTTTTACTTGTTTTCTTTAGTTTTAGTTAAAAAAAAAAATATTCACCTCCAGTCGTCATTCTACCAGTGAACCGCAATCCTGTTTCTTGTCACTAGCACAATTTTCAAGAAATTACTGGCTATTTAAATCGTTCCCTGTTCACTTCTTATTACTTTTTATACAGATGCACAATGAAACGTAGAAAATTGCATAAATTCAGAATTCGTGTTTTTCGAAAAATTTCAAATTTATATTAAAGTTTCAAGATGTACGCAATATAAATACATTACCTATGTAATATGCCTGAAAAAAAAATATAAAGAAAGTGATATTGAATTTGTGAATTTAATTACTGCATATATCATATTATAAACATTGTTTAAAATCGCCTAATGAAGGTATATAAAAATCTGGGATATACTGAAAATGTTTCAATTCGAAAAATTTCTGCACATGCTTCCATTGATAACGACCAGTTCCCACTAATAAAGTCGAGAAACCACAATTTTTGCCGAATACTACATCAATCTTTGCACTGAAAAAAAAAAGAAATATAAAAAAATTTCTTTCATTTATAAGAATTAATTGATTAAATTTTTTTTTTTTTTTTTTGTTGTCTATCATACCAATCACCGATCATTAAGGTGTTTGCCGGATTTATTAAACCTTCATTAATCAATTGATCTGCCACTGATCTATTCGGTTTACCCATAATCAAAGCTTTGCGTTCTACACAAGCTTCTACGGCTGCTACCAATGCTCCAGTATCCGGTATATTATAATCAGGATACTTAGCTACGGTGTTATTGTTAGTCGCCAAAAACATGCAATTTTTATTGTTACGCATAAAATTACAGGCTTTTAATATTTTCTTATAAGAAAAATGTTCATCAAAACCAACGATTACCGCTTGAATATTTTCTTCATTACTCTGTTTGTCCACTGATTCGATAGTCTCTAGTAAGGTGCATTCATTGAAATCAGGTCCCGGGCCAAAGAATTCAACATTCATGGCGGTCAACTCTTTCGCTAAAGCTTCACTGCCTATAACATAAGCTTTCCCATCGATTAAATGAGTTTTCAGATAACTAGCCACGGAATATGTAGGTGAAATGATATTAGATTCGTTTACATGAAAATTCATAGCCTGAGCCTTCAACCATAATTCATGTCGTGTTTTTGTGCTATTATTTGTTACAAAATAGATGTTTTTACTTTGATCCAATAAAGCGTTAATAGTTTCAGATGTCTGTGGTATAGGCTGATCATCATACCAGAGAACTCCTACATAGGGGGAATACTTAATTAAAATTATTCTGTTTAAGATAAATATATGACATCATCTTACCATCACAATCTACTAAAATTGTTTCAAATGCATTTAACAACTTTTTCATTTGTTCGGCATTTAGATTTAATAAATTTTGAGGCATAACAGGCATTGTTGTAATAAAACTAATTTATTATTTTTAAAATATAATGATAGGCCTTAACACAATACTGAGAGTTATGAGACTTACTTCAAAGTTCCCAGAACGAATAATAACTAAACGCAACAATACACTAATCAAGTAATTTTATAAATAAAAAAAAAAATATATATATATATATATATATATACGCGTTCTTATTACTCTGTCGCAAATCTTTAAGAAGAGCAAATGGAAAAAGAGCTAAAATATTCTTTCTTTTGAATATAAATTTGAACTGTGCTACTCTGTCAGACGGCGGCCTCTACATTCTTTGATAACTAACAATTGAATTGATAACATGCAGCGTGTATATTAAGAGTAGTTTCAGCATTTTTTCAATCATATAATATATGCATAAGATCACCGAATTTGGGTAAATAAAAATCTGGTACTTGTTTAAGCAATTCGTTGTCTTTAGAATTTCGCCATTTGCTTACATCTTCTAAACTGTGTGTACCACTACCCACAAGGAGTGTATAAAATCCATAATTATAACCAAACAATATGTCGGTGTTACCTCTGGAAGGGAGAAATAGAAAAGCTTCAATTAGTATAAACAAAAGGAAATAAGAGAGAAAAGACAAAAAAGCCTTTAACTCCCCAAATAAATTATCTCAGAATAATATAAGTAATGTCTTACTTAAATAATAAATCTTAATTATAAGTACAAACACATTTTATGAGTTTACATAAGAGCTTACATACCAGATAATAATTAAGTCTCTGTGTAACACTATATATTCAAATTTTAAAATGTATTTCTCTTCTACCTACCTATCACCTATCATTAGAGTAGTTTCAGGCTTGATTTCTCCGCGTTTTATTAAAGCATTACATAAGTAAGCACTTGGTTTCCCTATAATTTTAGCTGTACGTTTGGCACCAAATTCTACTGATCGAACCATTGTTCCGGAACCGGGGCATAGTATACTTGCGCCTGGAAATCTTTCATCAGTGTTTGTAGCTAAAAATAAGCATTGCTCGTCCTTCTCAAGGTAATGTAAAGCTTTCATTAATTTTGGTAAACTGATATGTTCATCGAAACCCACTACCACAGCAGCCACATCATTTACGAATTCGAGATTTTTAATAGATTCTTCTAAAGTACCTTTTAATATATCTGGTCCCGTTTGAGTATGTTTAATGCCTACAACATCTAACTCTTGGGCTATACCTTCTCTACCAATAATATATACAGTTTTCAGAAAGTTCATATCTTTAAGATAATGCGCCAAAGTATGAGATGAAGTTAAAATATTTTGAATATTAACTTGAAAACCATATTGCGTAGCTTTTTGAACTACAGCTTCGCGTGATCGTGTCGAATTGTTTGTACATATGTAACATTTTTTACCGATTTGTCTTAAACAATTAAAAATCTTTGGTGAATCCGATATAATACCGGTATATAGCCATAGTACACCTAAGAAATATGCAAATAATTATAAGCAGATTTGATAGGATATTTTAATAACTCCTCACCATCCGCATCGCATATTATTGTCTTCATAGTATCCATAATACTTCGTACTTCGTTTTTGTTCAATTTTAATAATTCGGAACAAGTTTGTTTATATTTTTGCAAATTATTGCTAAAGAATCGCTGAATATCTTGAAAAGGACCTTTTCTCATTCGGCATAGACAAAACATTTTATTATTGCTTTGTTGAAAAACTTGTGTTTACAACTGTTTTTTTTTTTTTTTTTTTTTTTTATTTATTTTCTCTTAAACGGTTCATAAAAAATNACTGTTTTTTTTTTTTTTTTTTTTTATTATTTATTTTCTCTTAAACGGTTCATAAAAAATCTAGATACAAATCATATAAAGAAAATTTGAACACACCTATCTAGTCATAATAAAACTTTTTAGCATACAGTTAAAAGAGGTCTGAAGGTCTTTGCCTTTCTCTCCTTTTATCCGACTTTGTTGTGAACACATAATAAACAACAAAAGAACACGTGATTGACTGATTTCTTCTTAGTCTTATATGTTTTTAAAAAATTTCTCTCATTCTCTCCCATGAGTATTGTTGTGTATTGTTATTGTTTCTGTTGTTTTTTTTTTTTTTTGCTTAATCTTTTAATATTTTTAATAAATCTCCTAATTTTGGTAGATAAAAATCGGGTACTTGTTTATGAAGCTCCTGATCCATAGAACGACGCCATTTCTCTATATCTTGCAGACTGTTTGTGCCACTGCCCACGAGTAAAGTATAAAAGCCGCAATTATAGCCAAACAACATGTCAGTGTTACCTCTAAGTGAGAAATTTTCAGTAATTTTCATTGTTACATAAAATTAATGTATGTATATATATATATATACAAACCTATCGCCCACCATTAACGTAGTTTGTGGCTGAATTAAACCGTTCTTTAAGAGAGCAGCACAGAATTCTTTATTGGGTTTTCCCATTACTTTAGCGGGCCGTTCAGCACAAGCTTCAATTGCTCTCACAAAGCAACCGGTGGCCGGAAGAATCATTTCACCAGCTGGATAGCGTTCATCGGTATTTGTAGCCAACAGTAAACAATCGGGTTTCATAAGATAACTGCAGGCTTTTGTTAATTTGGGAAAACTAAAGTATTCATCAAAACCCACCACTACAGCGCCCACGTTATCATTTAACTCTATGGTATTCATCAAATCCTTAACAGATCCCTTCATATCGTCTGAGCCGATGTCTAAATATTTTATCCCCACAGCCGCCAATTCTTTTATTAAGCCTTCTCGACCTATAACATAAACTGGTTTATTAAAACCCATATCCTTAAGATACTCGGCTAAAGCATGAGAAGATGATATAATATTATCGGCAGTCACTTTAAAGCCCATGCCGCAAGCTTTCTCCATAAGAGACTTGCGAGTACGGGTAGAATTGTTTGTACATATAAACGTCTTTTTCCCACTCGACGTCAAAGCATTGAAAGCTTCTGGTGACCCTGGTATGGCGCGATCGTTAAGCCAAAGCACTCCTACAAAAAACGCGCAACAATGAATGTTATTCAATGTTAAATACCACAAATCGACACTTACCATCACCATCTGATATTACAGACTCCAAGCTGTTGATTAACGCCTTGGCTTCTGTTTTTGGTAACTTAGTGAGATCTGTACAGCTCTGTTTGTACTTTTGAAACGTTTGCGTACTAAACTTTGCACCATTTACTAATGATCGGTTAAAATTCGTAAATCTTTGCAAACTAAACATTTAATTTTCTTTTTTCTTTTTTTTTTTCTTAAAAATTTTTACTTTAAGATGTTTGCTGATTACTTTATTTTAGTTTACGTTATTTGCTTTCTTACACAACACACTTTACGTATCATTAATCTAGTTATTGCATATAAAGACTTCACTAATGAAAACAAACTTTGAAACCTTAACAAACACACAAATCTCACTTTCACAAATATTCTCAATCTATTTTTCTCCTTCTCTCTCTCTCTGTCTCTTTGCTACTCTCCGACAAAAGCAGCTGTTTCTGTCATTTTCATTGTCACGAAAGAAAGCACTCTACGCTAAGTTAAAAAAATATTAGAAAAAGTGCTTTATAGTTTATTTCATTATTATATTTGAAGAGTACAAAAAAGAAAGAGCAGCTGATCACATAACTTTTTGTTTAAACGTACCTTACATAAAATCTAGCAATTTTCCTACATATATCCTAATAAATCTCCTAATTTAGGTAAATATACATCGGGCACTAATTTGAGCAATTCATTATCATTAGATGTCTGCCAACGCCTGACAGCTTCAAGTGTATGAACGCCAGTTCCTACTAATAACGTTTGAAATCCACAATTATAGCCCAATAAAATATCAGTATTGCACCTAAAAGAAAGAACGAAATTAAATTTATAACACTTTCTAATGCCCTTATTTTATACCTGTCACCTATCATTAAGGTACGTTCTGGTATAATGGTGCCGTCGTCGATCAAATGAGCACAAATAGACACATTCGGTTTACCAATAACCAAAGCTTGACGTTCCGCGCATGTCTCAATGCAGCGTACTAAACTGCCAGTGCCCGGTATAACCATTGACGGCATAGGAAATCGTTCATCGGTATTTGTGGCTATAAACAAGCAATCAGGATCATTAAGATAAGAGGCAGCCTTAGCAATTTTTGGAAAACTAAAATGCTCATCAAAGCCCACCACCACTGCACCTACATTGTCTTCCAGCTTAAATCTTGTACTTAAATAATCGGCCAAATTATCAGTCATAAGATCTGGTCCTACCGTATTATGATTTATCTTAAATGCATCTAATTCTTTTGTGATACCTTCGGAGCCAATCACGTAGACGTTTTTGTTGAAATTGCGTTGTTTTAAATATGTTGCTGTTGAATGTGCTGTCGATATAATTTCATTTTCGCTTACATTAAAACCCATTTGTTGGGCTTTAATCAAAAGCTCTTGCCGCGTCTTTGCCGAATTATTTGTACAAAAGAAAATCTTTTTGCCCATTTCCTTGAATCGATTCATTACTTCGACGGAGCCATCAATCACATCACCATAAACCCATAGAACTCCTGAACCATAAAAAATATAAAACAAAGGTCTTTGTGTGACGTGATTTATATCCAATATTTTAATTCTATATATTTTTTTTGCTAGTAGTATGCTTAGCATGCTTACTAAATCTAACACTTATAAACGTGCTAATTGCTTTAAAGGTCATTAGCAGAACACGTTCTGGGAATTTTGTCTGCCTTCTCGGCAAGTCAATAATTTCAATGATAACAAGATTATGCAATATTTTATTTATTTAATTTCCTTTCTCATAAATTTTTCCGTTATAGCCTAATTATAAAAAATTTTTTCGTTTACCATCACAATCTGTTAAAACAGCATCAAATGAATTCAACCAATCAACCAATTTGTCGGCATTTTCTTCTAATAACACTGTTGCCGAACGCGTAAACATAATGCAATTTCGGACGTTTTTAATTTATATTATTTTCAAATGTGCTAAACAAAATCACTGCAAATAATTTAGTTCTCAGAAACAGATTAGAATTTATCGATTTTTGTGATGAAACCAATTTTTTGCAAAATAACTGATACACAAACAAAAAAGCACACCCATCCAAACGTTTGTTGACATGTATATGTTTGTTGTTTGTGTAGCAACACAGCTGTTTTTTTGCGAATATCAATCATTATTCAACGACTGGTCGATATGGTCGAAAATTCGCACAAGTATTTTCGACGATTATTTAATTCATTCTCTTAAAACATTTTTATAAATTCTCTTCGGTATCAAAGTCAATTTTAATAATTCAAAAAACATATAAAAATATGTTAAAAATGGATGAAAAATAATTACTATGTTTATGTAACTTTATCGAAAATACGCAAAGATAGGGGTATATCAAAGCTTTATTTTTTATTTATTTATTAATCAATTTAACGGAGCCATAAAAACGACCCGTCCCATTTCAAAGTCTCGCTCCTCAATTTTTAAGACTTTCCAAGACCTTCTATGGAATGTCATGAAGGATTTGAAACTACGCGAAATTAAAAAAACTTCCTTGCCCCTTGGAATAATACATAAGTCTAAATTATGTACCTTTTTAAAAATTGCGACCCATAGTCGATTCATCCATATTATGAAATCTTTAGCATACAGCACCCACACTTCAAAAGTATAGGAAGAATTCACAATCGTAACATAGTTTAAAAATAAAATGTATACGTAAATATTGGAAAGTAAATGCAATGTAAAAAAAAATCAAAGACAATAAAGAAAATTTATAAACAATAAGAAAAAAATTAATGAAAAAAAAATCCTGCAGAAGATGTAAGTGAAGAATGCAAATTATGTAATTTTTCAAGCTGTAAAAGAGGTTGATTTTAGACATAAACCGTGAGTAATTTTAGACACAAACCGTAAAGCAATTGTGACAAAAACTTAAGATAATTTTGAACACAAACCAAGCATTGCCAATCAATATAAAATCAGTTCTTTCATTACCAAAAAAGAATTGTTCCAAATGTGGTAGTTAAGCGTAAAATAAATTCATAAATAAAAAATTTATTTATGCATGCTCATTGTTGTTTATTTATAAATATGTCTAATATTCAAGCAAACGCAGTTTCTTCAACACAATTCCTATGACAAGTTAAGATAAAAACAATAAAGCAGATATCAAATAAAAATTAAAAGCTGTTTCTTTATATAAAGTAACATCTCCAAGAATAATTTTTGACGGACTTCGCCCTCATTGGCTACCGGTACTGATTGTTGCCCATGAGGATGGCTGCAATGCTGATTGCTGTGGCTGCTGTATTGTTGTCGTCGATGGTTGTGGTGGTTGCGGATTTACTCCTATTATACGTAGAATTTCCCCTATAGCAGGCTCGTTCTAGTTTTTCTGACGCTTCCTGATATTTGTTCGTATACTTTCGACCCCTTTTTTGGAATTTATGCAATTGTCTTTTACAAGACTCTCGGTAGCAAATCATTTTGTGCTAAAATTGAATCAAATTAGGACATTTAAATGTCATTCGGCCCACTTAGTAGCCCCTCTGTTTTACCATTTCTTTGGCAGTATTTCCGCTTGGCCGCGTGGAACAGCGTCATATTACTAATTTATTATTATTTCATAATATTAGAGCAAATCCGCGATGTAAACTCATCTACTGCTAAAAGTTACAAACTTAAAACTACCAAAGAATAGACGAAAGCGAAAGACGAAAAACCTGCGTGGTTTAATCGATACAAACAGAGAAAACGGAACATACGAACAGAGAAAATCGAACACGTTTTGCAATCGATTTAAGTATGCACGTCTGTGTAATGCCTGTGAAGATAACGACTTCTCAAATGTGACAGAAACATTGGCAGTTCTTGCACGCAGGTAGTGTGGAAAATGGCTTAAATCGTTGAAGGGAAACGAGCACAGCAAAGTCTAAATTGAAAGTAGCTTTCTTTCACTTAGTAAAAATTTATGGGTTTTTGCTCCTTACTCATAAATTATAAAAACTGGTCATTCCCTCACAACGTTATAAATGGTTAGATTTGCATTTTTTTTTTTTTAAATTTTTTGGCGTTTTCTGCTTATTAGTTGTAAGACAGAGTGTTGAAAATTATTCTGCACATTCTGAATGGCGTACATTAACTGGAAATAAATTTAGAGAAATTCTGTAATTTCTCTTCAAATGAGATTTCATTCAATCTAAAGTGAGGCTTATGAAAAATTGTGTGATATTGGAAAATTTTTCAAATATGCGCGCGTCTGGCAATCTCGTAAGGCCGCTCATTACTGGCAATCCCGATATGCAAGGAAATGCAAAGAATTTTGAATATTGTTTTGGTATATTGGAGGTAAAATGTAATCAAAAACGTTCTTGCGACTGAATCGTATTGCCCTGATGACACTAAGATTGTCAGTATAAATTAAAGTTTGTCCTGATAGATTTGAGGTATATGTCATAGCTAATGTGACGGCAATCTGCGGAAATGATTCTGTCTGGCAAAAAACGTTGACTTATAGTATCGTAGAGAGAGGAGGATATTAGCTTCACTACTACCGTCATCTGTTGAACATAAGAGAAGATCTTATAAGCTAAAAGAGTTTTGTAGACAGTAGGACTAGTGATGTTCTTACTATAAGTGCTAAGATCGTCATTAAACAAAATGTTTGATATAGTAAAAGTATATTCGGAAGACTTTTCAGGGCTAACTATGTTAAATCTCGAAAGAAGTCGCAGAATTTTAGCTATAGAAGAAAGAGAGATTCTACATCAAGAGAAAATGTGATCCCAAAACAAATTATAGCGTTCGTCGCAAAGCAAAGTTATAGCTCTGGAAGACCGACGTATGGAGTGTTTTTTGAACGCACCTTTAAAGCAAGAAAAACCATGCTTACAATTTAAAGATCTCAAATAGAAGACCTCGCGTTACGATTATATCCGGATACGGCACTGGCATGCGAATTTTTAACTGAATAGTATAACTGTACGGCCTTTCTTCAAATTTTTCATTGGTTTCGTTTTCCATTTGCTCATCATTCGAGTTGTTTTATAAGAAAATATATATATGTATATATATATATATATATGTAAACTTGTAAAAGTTACGTTAGTACATTAGAAGTTAGAATAATTTAATTTTTTTTTTTTAAAGTCACGCTATGGCCAAAACTATGGAGACAACTAGGAAATATTCTGATTATAAACTTATCTGGGCTAATATGGATTCATAATCGTTACAATTGGTTCAGTTGACCGGCCGCAAACAGATTTTAAAAAAAGATTTAAAAAATTTATATGGACAATATTAACTTTTTTAAAATTGACGAAATAGCTGAGGAAGTGTAACTTCTGATTGCCCAGCCAAACAAAGAAAGTTAAGAAATAGGCTTTTTTGATATAATTAATATAAATAAATTCTATGTCTATTGTGTTAAAGGAACTGTGGAGGAGTTACTTACCACTATTTGTTCCAAATTAGTATAAGGTTGGCACTCAATAAAGCATCAATAGCAGCGACAAAATTTCAATTATATTCAGCGAATTCTTTAGTGATTTTAAATTTTCAATATTATTAGATAATTCCAATGTAACATCCACGGAATGGTTTTCGCAACGATTAAGATTAATATCATGTAAATTTAAAAAGACACAGGACAGAATCAGGAATTTCCATTTGGCGATTTGATTGATTTAAAATCATTTTATATCAAAGCATTGAATCGGTTCGATCAGTAAGGAGTTTGATTAAAAAAATCGTATTATTAATACGAATCCAGCTTTTTTGTAATGAAAGCAAATCAGTAAGAGTTATGGCCTAGGGACATAGTTAACGATCTTATCTAAGATTACCCATTACGTAGGCCAATAATGCTATTAACGATTAATTCAAGTAAAACTTTAATAAATATATATGATGCAAGAAAATTTCTTATTCATGTTCTCAATAATCCGTTGAGTGTTTATATATTCAAAAATCGAAGCTGGTGTTCTCTTTTATGAAAACAGAAAACCTTGATTTTTATAAAAAAATTTAAAGATATTTGTATTTAAAATGTGAAAAGCTCACAAACAATAAGTTTTGAAAATGAAAGCAGGAAGCAGATGTGTATGAGAAAAATGTTTAATCTCTTGAGTGTGATTCTAATGGATTATAGCTATTGACTAAGATTGTATATATGAAAGATATTGAAATCCGTGTCATACTATGCCATGGATTATGAAAGAGCTCGCATAACTTAGATCAAATGAAACTAAATACAGCCGCTCCATATTTCTTTTTGCGAGCGATATCATATTTTGTACAAAAATCATGTTGAAATGACCGGAACTTTTGGTTGCCTTTCCTTTATTTGTACAGGAGTTCTCGTAGTGAGGAAAACTAAGTATATTTGTTCATTTTGCTTAGAGGATCGATATTCCGGTATTTTAATCTTATAATAGTAAAGGATGTTTTGGGCGCGACAAAGAGTGTTTTTTTTTTTTTTTAATATATTTTGCAAATTCATAATTGCAATTTTTATTATAAAAACATATTTTGCCTTTCGGAGCCCAATTTCGTCACTTTTGTTATAATATAAAACATTTGTTCTTAAATGCTAATCTCAAACGGTCCGGAAATAAACCCTTAAAACAGCAAAATTTTATCATTATGCCATCAATTATTAAGACTTATGATTGGGCGGGCGAAGACGCGAAATATTTGTTCTGGTATGTTAAACTATTGCAGTACTAGCAACTGTAATTGGACATCAAAAAAAAAATTTGGTTTATATTCTTTTCCCTCCATAATTACTCTAGTGTTCCTGTTGCAATTATATTAATTACTGTTAGTTTCGAAAGTGCATCTATTATTATTGTTGCTGCGCTTTCATTTTGAATTCCAAATATTGTGCTTGTGCTCTATTTCTTATTTATTTATTTTTTCTTCTTATAAAAAACGAATACTAATCTTATATATTAAACACGAGTTTTTTTTCAAAGTTGTTTTAATTAAGAAAAGAAAGCAATAAGGCTACATACAAGAAAAATGAGGATTACGTATGTTCGAAAATCATTAAGGCAGTTAACTACAAATACTTCGAATTAATTTTAAAATATTAAAAAAAAAAAAAAAAAAAAACTTGTTTTTTTTGGAAGCTCCTTTAAAAAAAAAAAGAAAAAAAAAAACTAATTAAATAAGATTAAGTGTTTATATATAATAAATTTAATTTGGTTGTTTTCTCTTTAAATTGTTTTTAGGTCAAACGTGACTTAAAATTAATTTTAATCCTTAACTAAAACAAAGAAGCTTGCTGAGGCATTAACATGCTAGCAGGACCTGACATTGAAGTTAAACCCGACGTAGAGGCCAAAGCATTAGTTTGGGCAGCTGCGGTCAGACCCGCTAAGCCGGTTACATTTGCATTCCCAGATGATCCAGGGCCGACTGTTACCCCACCACCCATAATGCTGGCTGCCGTGGGACCCAACATGGGTGAAACACCACCCGACGAAGGAGGCTCAGGACTATGAGATTTCTTTTTACGTTTCTTTTCTTTTTTACGCTTTTTACGCTCTTTATCGTCCTCGTGTCGTTTCTGTTTTTTGTGTTTCTTTTCATACGTTTCTAATCCAGAGGAATCTATATTGAAGTAATTCACATTAAAAAAAACTTAATACTAAATTTTATATAATTTTAACTCGATCCTACCCATTAGATTTGTTTCTGGCGGCGCTGCACCATCTTTGTGTTTATGTTTTTTATGTTTGTTTTTATGTTTACGTGCGGGTGTAGTATTTAAGGCTCGATATTGCTCAGGTAACTAGAAGGAAAAACAAAATGTTATTCTATCTCAAATGCATAACTTAAAATATAAACGTACAGGTCCCGGATGCAATCTAAACCCAGCCAATTGCACTGCCGTTAAAGGCAATAACTCTTTACCTCCTATGGGTGGCTTATCGATGACACTACGTAATGTGCTGTTTTCCTAAATAAGAATTCCAAACAGAAAAACAAAAAAAAACGAGAGACAAACATGAAACATTTGAATACGAAATCTGTACAGAAAATTTACCAAATTACTCATACTATCATATATTCCCGGTAAATTTGGTAGAAATGAAGCCAATGACTCTTTAACTTTTTTATCCTTGAATTTAGTTAAGGTGTGGTGCAAACCATACTCTGTCATTAGATCTTTATCTCCAGTCAATTCGCCTTTACCCGGTGGCTCCTTCATTGAGTAGAATGGTCCCGTTTGTATAATTGTTGGCGTTTTGCCCAATGATATGGTTGCCTTCAAAGTGCCTGATGAGTCTTGACGGGATACCACCGGTGAGCGACCACCATGAGGTGATGACTTCGGAGAATAATTTGACTCCATTTTGCGAAACTGTTCGCCCATCATCATATTGCCGTAGTTGTTCATCATATTTGTGGGTCGTTGAATTATTATTATATGTACAATTTGGTAAGGGTCTTCTGTCCTAAGACAAGACGCCCTTCCGTATAGATGACACGCGGAAACCGATAACCGCGGCGTTATTTGAGCAAATAAATATTAATTACAAATTATAGATGCTCGTCTTTTTTAACAGCTTTTTGTTAGCAACTTAGTGTCACTTTTTTTCCCCTGCGTGTGTCCGCGTAGAAACCTCGCAAACCTTTAATTTTAAACCTTTGTTTTTAAAGTTTTGTTTCTTTTATATACAAGTTTTAATTATGTTTTTCATTATATTCTACAATACATAGGCTTTTAATGCTTCTATTTCGATATTTTTAATAAATTCCCTCTAGGCCATCAATCGCCGTACCAATTAAACTCTTCTTTTTTCACTTTTTGGCATTGTCTGTCCAGTGTTGCCAAAATCTCTACGTACAGAAGAAAACAATCATTGATTATAAAAAATAAGAATAAAAAAATGAAAGCTTACGTTAACGCAAAACATCTCCGACAAGAATAGAGTTGACATATTAATCCATAAGATTATAAAATCTTTCAGTAAATAAATAGGCCATTAACCAATTTTACAATTTTACAATTTTACTTGCCACGGTGAAATGTATAGTTGAAAATCAAAACAAAAAAAAACAAAAAATCTAAACCACAATCATTGCTTTTACTTATTTTTAGTTTTAGAAGACATTAAAGAAGCATATAAAATAATGTCGGTGGCACAGTGCTATTTGATATGCCCATGATACGAAATAGATAATGATTTAATTTGGTAAAATTTAAAATAAACGTAAAATTTATTTTGTATACTTCCATTATATATTACAGCTACTTTTTCACGAAAAACTTCTGTCATACAAAATTTCGTAGGATTTGGAAAAAATATACAAGAAATATTGATTTTATCAGGATAATAATGAATTTAAAAGAAATGAATATACATCTGTACGTATCTATACGTATTGAACAATTTTCATGTGCTTACGATCAACTGAAGAAGCTAAGATCTATTTATATTCCTCAATATATGAATATTTTTTTTGCAATTTGCAGTATATTTAGTGATTACGTTTATATTGCCACTTTATAGTTTCTTTTGCGTTTTTCATACAACTCTATTATATTTTTTCTACGAAGAGGGGAGTTTTCATGTGCAAGTGTCATTTTTGCTGTGTCGTGTGGAAACTAATCAATTTCTTCAGCAACGGTTTTGCGGACTTCGCTAAATAACCAAATAACCAAAAAATCGGCCCAGTATTAAGCGTGTTGGGAAAATTTTATTAATTTGTAAAACGAATCATGCAGTGTACGCTACGTAATATTATTAGTTGCTCTGTTCTTAAGGTGAGAAAAGCTCCCCATTCAAGAAAAAAGTATGTAACAAGGTGGAAAATTAGTTGTTTTCTTAATGGTTATGCAATTGATTAATAAGCTTTAAAGATACATAAGAAGTAGTGATTGAAGTAATGGAGCAAAAGTGATAAAAAGAGAATTTTTTCAAAAATCATTAGGAAAAGTATTATAATAAATGCAATTTTGTAGAAAAAAAATTTCGAAAGTGTAGTTTTTTTGGAAGTGGCTCTGCATACGATTAAAATATATGCGTGTCATTAGCCAGTGTTCCCTTGCAAATGTTTCTTAACAGCTTTACAATTGACAGAATAGAAGTTGTGGAAGTCTCTTAACTGGTTTTCTTATTGGCTGTTGGCAGTTTAATAAACTGAATACATTCAATTGTCTTGTCCATATTTTCATGGAGCCAGGCGTTGTTTTCTTTTAACTGAAATTTTTTATATTTGATTTTTAGACCCCATTGCGTTCCAATGGTCTTATTTTGGGATGCTTAAACGGTCGCAATTATTCTACTCAACATGAAGCCGATTTGGTCGTCATTGGCTCAGGTCCTGGTGGTTATGTAGCATCGATTAAGGCAGCGCAGTTGGGTATGAAGGTAAAGTTCATAAGTTGCTTTCCCCCTCAAAATTCACAGTGTATTCCCACTTTTTATTAGACTGTAAATGTTGAAAAAGATCCTACATTGGGCGGAACATGTCTTAACGTTGGCTGTATCCCCTCCAAAGCTCTACTTAATAATTCCCACTATTATCACATGGCTCATTCTGGGGATTTAAGTAATCGTGGTATTGTTTGCGGGAATGTGCAATTGGATTTGGACAAATTGATGGCCCAAAAATCGAACGCAGTTAAAGCTTTGACTGGCGGCATAGTACAGCTCTTTAAGAAGAACAAAGTAACTCAATTAACCGGTTTGGGTACAATCACTTCAGCCAATGAAGTGCAAGTGAAAAAAAACGACGGCAGTGTGGATACGGTAAAAACGAAAAATATCTTGATTGCCACCGGCTCGGAAGTGACGCCATTTCCCGGTATTGAGGTAAGTGGTGAAAAGTGGAAATCTTTTGAATATTAACATAATCCGTTTGTACATTAAAGATCGATGAAGAAGTCATTGTTTCTTCAACTGGTGCGTTGTCTTTAAAACAAGTACCGCAGAAAATGGTTGTTATTGGTGCTGGTGTCATTGGTTTAGAATTGGGCTCGGTGTGGTCACGTCTAGGCGCAGAAGTCACTGCCGTTGAATTTATGGACACAATAGGTGGTGTAGGGATTGATGGTGAAGTCTCTAAGACTTTTCAGAAGATTTTAGCTAAACAGGGTTTGAAGTTTAAAACTGGAACAAAGGTTTTAGGTGCCTCACGTAGCGGCAACAATGTTACCGTCCAGGTGGAGAACGTTAAAACAAATGAAAAAGAAGAGCTTAATTGTGATGCATTGTTGGTGAGCGTAGGACGTCGTCCTTTTACTGACGGTTTAGGGTTAGAAGCTGTAAGCATTGTGAAGGATGAGAAGGGTCGTATACCCGTTAATGCTAACTTCCAGACTGTGGTGCCAAGTATTTATGCCATCGGCGATGTTATACAAGGACCAATGCTTGCCCATAAGGCCGAAGATGAGGGCATTATCTGCGTGGAGGGTATGAAGGGCGGTCCAGTGCATATCGATTACAATTGTGTGCCCAGTGTTGTCTACACTCACCCAGAAGTGGCGTGGGTGGGCAAGTCCGAGGAAACTCTCAAGCAAGAGGGTGTAGCTTATAAAGTTGGCAAATTTCCATTTTTAGCTAATTCACGTGCTAAAACCAACAATGAAACAGACGGTTTTATAAAAGTTTTAGCTGACAAAACTACGGATCGTATTCTAGGCACACATATGATTGGTCCAGTAAGTGAAAATGAAGAGAGAATTTTTTCTATTAATTAGGATTTGACTTTGACTTAATTTTACTTTCCAGGTGGTTGGTGAGCTCATCAACGAAGCTGTTTTAGCGATTGAATATGGTGCAGCTGCTGAAGATGTTGCTCGCGTTTGCCACGCCCATCCGGTAAGTTTTTTTTTGTTTAAAAGTAATAAAATTGAATATATTTTTTTTTAATTTTTGCTCTAACACATTTGTTTCAGACCTGCTCTGAAGCCCTGCGCGAAGCGAATGTTGCTGCTGCTTTCGGTAAACCTATCAATTTTTAATTTTTATAAATTCTGCTCATCTTCAATTTGCCTTAAGTTATTATATATTAATTATAATAAAACGACAACAATAACCATATGCTTGAAAAGAGTTTTCTTTTCAAACTATATAAATTCTTCCAATTTGTGTTCAACAATGGTAATTATTGTTACAGACAGAAAGTCATTGATCCCTTGCGTCTTTTTATAATTGAGTAATTATTAAAACTATCAACTGCCAAAGACGTAATTTCAACGAAAATTTGGATATCTGTTGTGTATAAACTGATTTAAAACTAAATTATTTGTTCGCCTTATTTTAGCTTTAGAACAGTTTTCCTATGAAAATAAAAGAAAAAAAAATTCGATTTCTTGCTTTATTGTAAACTTGAAACATATATGAAATGATGATGAAATTAATGTGAAATCCGGAAACATACGAATATTTCTTAAAGGAATGTTGCATGCATGTTATTTCGCGCCAATTCTGTAGGCAGAGACAAAAACTGAAATTTAAACGTATGCATTTACATTTTAGCTTTAATGCACAGATGCATTAATCTTTTCAGGCTATGCCTGAATTCGGATAGCGTGATTTTAAGTTTGATTCAAATTTGAAAGGATAGTGTTATGATTTCGATATGCACAGTTTTAAAAGATAGGTGTTTTAAGTTTATACAATCTTAAATGATTCTTTTTGCATATTTTAGACAGAAATAATAGGTTAATATATTCTCTACTATATATCGAATTAGTATATTGTATAGTCAAGGCTTTTAAGTCAAAGTTAATTAGAAGAGTTTTGATAGAAGTAAGTAAGTTTAAATTCTATAATTCTTCCAATATGAAGGAAATTTAAATCCAAAACTTTAAATTTTATACCGTCATTGCAAAAAAATTATCTGCCAAAATGAAGCATTGAAGTCAGTCTTTTAATCGTAATTTTGGTAAAAAAAAAAACGTTTTTTTTGATATTTATTGATATCACTGTAAATTGGGAAAAAAACGTTGAAATTGATATCACTTTTCTTGTTGGCAAAAGTGACAGAAGAATTTATGAAAAATTTTGAAATCTATAAAAATTTTCTACATATCGGAAATTACTCATATATTTTTCAGAATTTTTATATTAATATATTTAGAAGCCCCTTAAAAGAAAGAGAATAATGAAACGTCTATTATTGCAATCAGCGAAAGAAATATATAGGCGCCAGCCTACAGCGAATTTTACGCTGATGCGTATGTTGGAAAGGTCAGCGGTTCTGGAGGATACGGTAAGTTATGCATATTTAAAGTTTTTATTAATAGATTTAATTCGTATAAATAAATTTAAAAAAATCAATTAGGGTCCAAATTTTCCACGAAAAATTTTCTCTGGTATTCAGCCGTCAGGTTCGCTTCATTTGGGTAATTATTTGGGCGCCATACAAAAATGGATACGTTTGCAAAATGCTCAGGAAAGTGTAACGTTTTGTATTGTAGACATGCATTCGATAACGGTACCACAGGTATGGCTGTATAAGTTTTATTGAAAAATTAATATTTTATTTAAATATGTGACATTGTCTAGTGCCCCATCGCTTTAAGAGAAAACATATTTGAAATGGCTGCCACTATATTGGCATGTGACATTAATCCTGACTTTTCAACGCTTTTTGTACAGTCTACTGTACCGGAGCATATGGAACTATGTTGGATTTTGAGCTGTTTGTGTACAATGCCGCGTTTGGGCCATTTGCCTCAATATAAAGAGAAGGCCAAAATGGTTAAAGATGTTCCCTTAGGCCTTTATATATACCCAATTCTTCAGGCAGCTGATATTATGTTGCACAAGTAAGTCTGTTTGAATGTATATTTCCTATTTTTTCACAGTTAAGTTAACACATACTGTTGTGCAGTATGTGTAAATATATTTTCCTATTAGATTAATCAATTTCAAGCTGAATAAAAAATTCATCTGTTATCCGACGATCTTATTATTCTCATTGAAATTGCTTCATTTTTATGTTTTCTTTTAAGAGCTACACATGTTCCGGTGGGGGAAGATCAGTTACAACACATTCAATTGACTCAGCATTTGGCAAAAAATTTCAATAATAGATATGGTCCAACATTTCCCATTTGTCAAGCGATGATTGATAACCAAGAAGCGGCTCGTGTGCGTTCTTTGCGTAATCCTTCTAAGAAAATGTCGAAATCTGACTTAGATTCACGTGCCACTATCAACATTAGAGATGAACCCGACGTTATAGTTGATAAAATTAAAAAAGCTGTAACCGATTTCACCTCTGACGTCTCTTTTGATCCGAACACTAGACCAGGTGTTTCAAATCTGGTAGCAATCCACTCACTGGTTACCGGTGTCAGCATAGATCAAGTGTTGGAAGATGCCAAATGTCTCGACACTGGTCGTTATAAAATGCGTGTAGCCGAAGCAGTGGTGGAACATTTGAAACCGATTCGTATGAAAATTGATTTTCATCTCAGCCGAAGGCAAGAATTAATTAATTTGCTGCAAAAGGGTGCAGATAAAGCCCGTGAACAAGCTCGTGAAACTTTGGCTGAAATTAGAGAAAAAATAGGTTTGGGTATTTCCCCAGTTATACCACAATCTTTGGCAAAGCTAACAGAAGTTGCAGAGCCGCCAACTATCGATAAAGATAAGGTTAAGGAAAAGGTGGTTGTTGAAGAGAAAAGCGATATGCCAGTAGTACCAAAGCAGAGAGTACGTTTAGAAAAGAAACGTTCGGCCGCGTCTGAATATCGTCTGGCTCCCGAATTTGAAACTTCAGTTTCTCTCTTGCCACCTGTTAAAAAGCCACCTCCAGCTGCTGCAGCTGTTCCTACAACTACGTCCTCAAAAACTACGGCTAAACTTCAGCTGCGTATGATCCCACCCGAAGAAACTAAATCTGTGATAGTGACTGAAAGTGAAGTGGCGGTAAAATCGAATAATTAGTTCTTGTTAATCTGCAATATGTGAGAACCAATAAATTCGTTTTCATGTGATCATGTTCTCTACAATTTATTAGTACGTTATCAATTGTTGTTACCTACTTTCCAATTTTGAAAAATCTTTATTTTTTTGATTCAAATCTCAAATTATTTCGTGTATCTACAACTATAAAAAAAAAAATTAAATATAATTCTTTGAATCATTCAAACGCCAATTTTTATTGATTTTAATATTAACTTCATATTTACTGCTTCGAGACATTGCAGTTTTTCACAAAATTCTTATAGTTGCACACATGGCTTTCATTATCGAACCACAGGCCGCGTTCACAGCGATGTTCTATTGCTGCGCCATTTCGACAGACATAGTATTTGGCGCAATCTTTTTCATCTCTTATATAACTGCCGTCAGGTTCTTTTCCACATCTAAGAGATATGTTTGGGTTGACAGGTTTTGTGGTTGTCGGATTGTGACCGTTAATGTTTGATTCTACAGATACTGAAGAGGTTGAAATACGTTTAATTTGGGGTTTTGAAGTTTGCGTATTGAGCGATGGTACTGAAGGGATCTTTTTTTTCTTACATGTACAAGGTTTTTTGGTTGTTGGCGGATTGCATGGCTTGGTAGTGGTAGTCGGCTTGCATGGTTTAGTAGTCGTAGTTGGCTTGCAAGAGGTGGTGGTGGGTGATATGCACGGGGTTGTGGTGGAGGTTATGACGTTCGATGTGGTGGAAACAGTTGCAGTCGACGTAGTGGTAGGCAGACTCGTTGTTGAGGGAGATGTAGTTAGAGTAGTAGTAGACAATGTACTAGTGGAAGCCGTGGTAGTATAAGGTGGGGTAGTAGTAGAATCCGATGTGCTGGAAGCAGTCGTGGTCGACGTAGTGGTAGGCAGAGTCGTTGTTGACGGAGATGTAGTTAGAGTAGTAGTAGACAATGTAGTACTGGAAGCGGTTGTAGTATAAGGTGGGGTAGTAGTAGAATCCGATGTG
>KK351031.1:1172343-1207935 GCA_000671755.1 Glossina brevipalpis
GGCAGAGTCGTTGTTGACGGAGATGTGGTTAGAGTAGTAGTAGACAATGTAGTAGTGGAAGCCGTGGTAGTATAAGGTGGGGTAGTAGTAGAATCCGATGTGCTGGAAGCAGTCGTGGTCGACGTAGTGGTAGGCAGAGTCGTTGTTGACGGAGATGTAGTTAGAGTAGTAGTAGACAATGTAGTAGTGGAAGCGGTTGTAGTATAAGGTGGGGTAGTAGTAGAAGTCATAGGCCATGAAGTAGTTTTTGTTGATGTTGTATGGGCTGTTGTCGACGGGTCGAGTGTTGAATCATCGCAACAGCAAGTTGTAGTTGCAGGAGTAGTAGTATCGTCCTCGCAGCAGCATGTTGTGGTCGTAGGTGAATTGCAAGTGGTTGTAGGCGGATGGCAAGTTGTTGTAGGCGGATGGCAAGTGGTTGTAGGAGGATGGCAAGTGGTGGTGATTTCTAATTTTAAGTCGCCATCATGGTTCCTAGTAGCACTTACATGTCGTCCGCGTAGTCCTGAGCAATCGACAAGTGCAGCATGGTTACAAATTTTTGCGGATTCATCAAAATACAGGCCAGGTGCACAGCGTTTACGATATGCATGACCATCCGAACATTTGTAGAAATGCGAACAACTAATAGGATCGGCAATATAAGAGTGATTTGGTTCCAACGAACAATCCGGCTTGTGAGGAACGCTAGCCGAACTAATCAATTGAGGTAAACCAAACAGTAAGAGAAGTAGATTTACTGTAAATGAAAAAAACGAAAAGATTTTAATTATACAATTTTTTTTTATAATTTTTTTTTAAAAATAATTACAGGCTTTCATAATAAAGCGCTTCAACTTGTTTCCGAAAAAAGTTTGTGTATTAAAATTTGGTCAGGCCATCGCTTTTTATACATCTCAAAATAGAGAGCATTTCTTCTAAAATGTTCAAGCAACAACTACTGATAAAGTTAATGTAATTTTGTGGTTTTACACAAAAATTCATAATTTTTTCAATTACATGTATTTAAAAATTTCAAGTACTTACAAGATCTAAGTTATCGGAAATGCAAGTACACGCACACACACACACACACAAAAACGTCAATAGCAAACAATTATGTAATTTGTTATAGAATGGAAGTAAAAAGTTTAGGTTTGATACAGTAACCATGCAAAATAGTCGATTTCGGACTAAGTGGCGGAAATATTTTCATCCGTTCACTTAAATAAATTTTCAAGACACGAGAACATCCATCATATACAATTGGTTATGTTTAATAAAGAACAACGCGCGTACAGTGTAATAGATAGATCAAGATATTATCTAACATTCTGTTGCATCAGCAGGGATACAGTTATTAGTGTCTAATATTATTCTGATGAAATAATAACAGAAAGATATAAAAAGATTTACATTCGTTAACCTAAAGAATACAAGTTTTAATGGAAAATTTAATCCCTTTACTTTAGAAAAATTTCCATTCGATAAATCTTGAGATAGAGCATATTCCGAAGACTATTGATATCTCAGTTCTGAACACAAATAGGCGCTTTAAACGTTTATTAAGATATTGTTTGAGTATTTCTCACGCAGTTGAGAGAACAACAAATCTCTTCCGATTTTGCCAAAATCTATATAGTGAATTTATATTTATTGTTTTTTTTTTTTTTTTATTATTTATAGCTGAGTCATAGTTGGCCCTTTCTTTTATCATATTATTTTTTTCTGACTAAAGTCGTGTCATTGCAATAGACAGACTATTCCTGAGAGATAAAAGGCCCAATCACATTTCTTCTATATATATATGCTTATAGGTCCATTCTTTAAATAATTCATTCAAAAATTCAAAGTCCAGTACTTGGTATAATTTGATTTCTAATATCAAGAAATGCAAAATAAATAAATAGAAGCGTTACCTAAGGTCGATCATTTAATATTCTAAATCATTCCACAATACAATTTAATATTTAGTGTGTGTCGTGTTACAAATCACTAAAAATTATATATTCTTGCCCTATAAAAGAAATCCAAAAAAAAAAAAAAATAGGTAGTCCGATGTGTAATGAATTTTCAGAAAGTTCGTCATTAGGGTAAAACATGTCAATGAATAAAAATTCCATTAAAATATATCAAAACGTTCAGCATACACGTAAAGCAAATTACATATACAGACAGACATATATAGGATTAAATCGATTCAGAAAATGATTCTTAATCAATTAGTATAATGAAAAAAGAAAAGATTTATTTCAAATGCTTCACATAATGTTGCACACATCTCATAACAAATTTAATATACTCTTACTACAAATTATATGTACGAATATATATATACAAATGTACAGATAATGTTTCGAAAATATTTGAATTTGAAACTTTGAACTTTTCTTTTCTGTTTCAAATATTTTTATGAAGGATTAGTTGCAATATAATTGAATTGTATGAATACTTTTATTTATATAATAATGAGTAGGGGTTTTTAATTTTTGCTAATTAAAAATTTCAGTTGTAAAATTTACAAAATACTAATTTGTTGCGTTTACTTTAATGTATTAATAAAAATTAATATAAAAAAATAGAAAACAAAAAAAAAAAAAAAAAAAAAAATTAAAACTTAATCACACTTATAATTTTTGTACAGGCATCGCTGACGTTTTGCCTTTTTCGAAGAATGTATCAGTCTTCTTTAACTTACGGGTAATAAGTAGAAAAAATTTAAAAAAAAAGCAAAAAAAAAGTACGAAAATTTAATCATTTATAAGTTTTTGTGGTTGTGAATGAAGTTTTGCCATTCTTAAAAATGAATAGTACGGTCCTTAAGGTCCTTCATAAAACAAATTTAGAAAATTTCAGGTTTCTATGTTTTAACTATTTATAACTAAGTGTACGCCTTACTGTTGCCGTGTCCTTAAATCGACTTTATCCATTTTCAAGACTCAACTGCGTACAAGAACTTCGAATGTTGTAACAAATTTGAAATCCTATCTTCATTTTTGCGACAGAGGAGAGTGTGAAAAACTCACTTTCTCACAGACGGACGGAGCTAAATAGATCGATACAGAATTTGACGGTGATCAATCATATATATATATATATATATACAAGCATATATACAGACACACACACACACATATATATATATATATATAATTTTTTTTATAGGGTCTCAGAAGCTTCTTTTTGGGTATTACAAATACAAACATTACGACAAACAAATATACCTACTTTCATCCTTTGGTGATGGTCATAAAAATTCAAAAATTTTCGTTGCCCGCTGTGATTTTCGTAATAAATTCTTAGCCACTAACTACAAATTATATATATATATATGTGTGTGTGTACATAAGTGTAAATTTTGCTCGCATTCTTTTTCATATTAAGAAAAAAAGTGTGCAAAACTTGAGTTTATGTTAAAAGAGAATAAAAGCCACAGAAAATGTTTAAAAAGAGAAGAGAAATTTTTTTGTGAAGTCGCGAGAGATAACATTTTCATAACTATTGTTGTAACTTCTCTCTCATTATTTAATTTTCTCTTCATTTATTTTTATACAACTGGAAAGAGCGTATTTTTTTTTTGTAAAATAGTGAAAGAGAATGTTAGCTTATTATGGCCAAGAAACATTGAAATGTAAATGAGTAAATGTGACGGTATTTAGTTTGTGTTATTAATTCCGTGTGTTTGGTTGTTTTAAATTAAGCGGTTTTATCCATTGTATTAATGCTTTTATTAGAAAATTATAATCGAGAGCTAAGTGTAATAAGTTTAGTAAACTTATATATATATTGTAGCGATAAAAAAACCAAAAGTTAGTAGTTATTTTCTTTTATGCAAATAAATATTATATGTATATATATATATATATATATATATATATTTTTTAAAAACGGTAAAAAGTGAAAAAAATAAGGAAAGTGAAAGCGCAAATTGTTACGTGTTTTAAATAAAGGGTTTCTTTCAATAATCTTGTGAAATCAGCTTTTTTTTCTTGGTTTTTTTTAGAAATATTAATGTATTAAAAATTTAAACAAAGGAGAAAAATAACTTAACACCTAATTAGATACGAGAGTTTTCCTTGTCCTCATGTCGTTTTCTAGCATACATACATGCTTTTACACAGAGATTGACTACCTGTTCTATACAAACAAAAAATAACAAAACATAATCAAAAAAAAAAGAAAAAAAAAAAAGAAAAAAAAACCAAGAAATATTGTAAAGCAGCAACACAAAATTGATTTGAACGTATGTGTTTGTTTGTGTGAGTCAATGTGCCTGAGTAAAAAGTCTGTAAAGATTGTGTAAGTATATCAGTCAACACAAAAACAAGTTCTAACCATTCCATCCATTTAAAAGAAAAAAAAAATAAGAAAAACGAAGAAGACAAAAAGAGAGAGAGGGAGACTTTGATTCCTCTCTTTTGGGTTTTAAATTCTCTCAAAAGATATTAACAAGTGTGCGAGACTAGTGTTCTGGCGAGCGTATACAGTTTGTTAAAAACATAAAATAAACGATAAAAAGAAAAAAAAAAGATAATATTATTTTCGGGTTTTTTTTTATTTTTTTGTTTTTGTTTTAGTTGTTAAAAAAACTCAAAAACGAACGTGACCTTTTTTAACAACTTTTCAAAATGATCTCATTGTATTACTGGTTTCCTCTCTGAATTTTCACTACGTTGTAAAAGAATTTTTCAATTTGAGAGCTGAAAATTTTGTAGTAAAAACTTCAAAAAAAAATATAAGTTAACTATTATTACTCAAAAAGGTTATTGACGATAGAAATTTTTGCGTTTGAAGGTAAGTAAAATAAGTTTTTTGCTTATCTTTGCGTATTATGTGTTGTTTGATCGTTTGATCGTTTTACTCTTCAGGGCTAACGGGTATATTATCTTTTGTGAATATTCATTGCTATTAAAGAGTATTCAGCGTATTCATTTAAAGATTTCGATATAAGATGTATCGCGGAGAATCACAAAAGATCTTATATAGAATTTAAATTTTAAATCCGTTTTTTTTTTTTTTAAATTTATTACGCATGAATTCAAATAATCTTTTAAAAGGCAATTTACACATTTATATTAGTTTCAAAACTTTTGTACCTTTGACAAGAAAGAAGTAAAGATAAAGAATTGTTATCAAGTGTGTTTCCCGCCTTTTATGATTTAATGCACAATCCACGTAAGCAAACATAAGGCTAACTGGGTAATCTTTTGAATAGATTTCTGAACTTTCTTGACAGAGTTTGCGCGAAATTGATACGTTTTGAACTTATTGGACTATTAATTGAAAAGGATCATTTAATAGTTTTATTTTTTATTTTTAAATTTGTCTTATCGATTGCCTCATATGTCTTTTCCTAAATGAATTTTGATCCTCAAGCAATACGCGTCTTTCGATCAAACATACGTAAATCGTTTGAACTGGAAAAATATTCCAATTCTCTTGATTAGTTCTTTAGCTAAATTGCTGTTACAAAATGCTGCTTACTACTTTAATAGAATTGTGAATAAGAAAATCCTCTTATATCATTATAAGAATCGAGATGATCTCGAAGTCTTAATGTGCCTCGCAAGTGTTTTAATATAAAATAAAAAAAAATATAAAATGTTCTTATATGTGAAATGCATTTGCTATTTTTTATTAGAATATTTTGAAATGGCAAGAGACTAAGACTTTAAAAAAAAAATTAAACCTTTCAACTTTTCAACTTGTCCCTAACGAAATCAATTCATATTCATTTTCATATTCGAAATTCAATTTCATACAGAAACGCTATTTGAATACGATTTATAATGAATATAGAAACTGTTCTCTCTTTCATTTCAATTCGAACCATTCCATTTGTCTTATTATTCCTCTCCTTTTTAATCCCTATATCCTATTAACGAATTTCGAATAATATTTAATATTTTAAGACTACGAGAATAAAATTAACTGTCGAGGACCGAAAAATATCTTACATAGAAGAAAAATGAATTATATATTGTGTTAGTAATGGCATCAATTGAGTTATCGGTGTAAAAACATTTTTAGTATAAAGAGAACTGAAAGCGTGAAAATGTTAATTTAATTAACATTTTTTAAGTGAAATATGTAACAAAATTCTGAAAAGTGTTATATACACGAAGGAAAAGGGGGATAGTTAATTAAATAGAAAAAAATTCTTTTTTGTCAAAATAGAATATGAGAATTATTTTGTCATTTGATTTTTATATAAAACATGAACTAACATTTAGGTGATGAAGTAAAAGGGGGAAAGTTGATACCAATTTTTACGGAGGCAAAATCTTATTTTCTGTGAGGAAGTAAAAGTTTTTTCAATTCACGTCGTCACAGAAACGTAAACGGTTGCGTAGAGAATTCAGAGAACTTGTTTGCTTTTTCACCATTTCTACAGTTGTTCCCGGAGACCCACAGAGAACTCATTTTTGTTTTTTTTTAGATAATATTTGTAGTGAAGAAGATATGAAAAACGAAATGAAGATTTATCCTCCCCAGAAATCAGTTGAAAATTTGGTCAAAAATTACAGATGGCCAGAATTACTGCCTGAGAGATATGCCCCTCAATTTATTGGTACCTTCGTGAATATACATAATTTTTAGATGATTTTTGCGGTAAAGGTATCGAAAATGAAATGTCGATTTATCCTCCCCAGCAATCAGTTTCGATCAACAAAAGTAAAGATGACCATAAAAACAAGTGAAGCAACCATCTCTTTTTTTGCCTAGAGAGACTAAATTGAAAATACTTCCAAAATGATTCCTAAGAATATGCTCCTGCTAACCGATATAAGACAAAATATTTAAAAAAATTTCTACACATAGTATGAAATAGTGAAATAGGAAAAGTTGGTACTCAAAATAAGAGTCGTCTCGCCAGATTCCTCAAGTGGTTTTACATGGTCAACTGTTTTGGAATATTTAAATGTTAGACTAACTCCAGTTGACGTTAGTCACCGTCCTACGGTCTTAGGAACAATCAGCACAAGGGAGCCTCCGCAACTCCTGAAGTACCAGATCAAACACCCTGGGTACACATCTTTGTTTCTCTCTGGTCGGAGGTTATATCTAGCTCATGTTCCAATAACCAGCCTCGATACCCCCCGAAGGGCCGTACCCATAACGATCAGGCAACGAGGTATTTTTAAAGATTGTTGACGTTTTCAACATAATACAAAGAGCTCCCTCATTTGGGCACCTGATCTCCGAGGTCTTATTTGTTCACTTTAGTATATATGTACTCACCTAGAAGTGAACATCGTCTCGATAGAAAGAATAAAGTGGAACAATAGATACATTTAGGTAAATAAACCTAAAGAAAAGAATTGATTTTATAAATATCCGATTTTCGGATGTCAAGGACATCTCAACGAATTTTATGATAATTCCGTTACAGTTCTTCTCTCCATACCGCTGTCTTCGCAATGCTTGCTACACATCAAAAGTACAAACTGAATACTAGCATTTCATTGAATGTTAATGAAAAATTATTTAGATAATAACATCATTTTGCGCGCTTAGTGAAATTTGATACCGATGCCGGAAACGTATAGTAAACAAGTGGGCTGAAAAGTTCGTAGGCTGACACATAGTGTCCAAAGTGTTGCTTCACTAAAAATGCTATAACTCACATGTTAACAGTGCAACAGCTGTCAAATTTATAGACGTGTCTTTTGAAGATTCGGGTTAACTAAAAATCATATGGATTTTATACTAATAGCGATGTCTATATATCAGCCTACGAACCTTTCAGCCCACCTGGTATAATATCAGTAAAGCAATGCAATCTTGAAGACGTCAGTCTATCTGTTTTGTGTGTTTATGCACGGGCTTGCAAGAAAATTCATACATGCAATAGGCGAAGTAGGTACTCAAGCTCAAATTGCTGTCTGATAAACAGAAAATAGAAAGAGTTCGTAATACTTAATAGACTTGAGATAAATAAATAAAACATCCGGTAAATGGCCTCCTTAGCTCTGATAACAGGTCGTTACATTTTTCATGAAATTTTGAATGATTTTTTGAGAAACATCTCCCCGATAACGCGTTGAATCTCACCCTTAAGTTTAGGAATTGTTTTCAGATTTCAAAAAATCGCAAAAAACAAACATCGCACGGCGTTAAATCGCCTCATCTTGTAGGGCATTTGACATCAAAATTTCGAGAAATGATGTGGTCTGGAAATTGTTGTTGCAATAAATCGATAGTTTCATGCGCGATGTGGTAAGTGACGCCGTCCTGTACATACACATATCGTCCAGTTGAAGCCACAACAACTCCTCTATCATGTTCTATGTAGCGAATGCCGTTCACGGTCACTAGAATTCCGGGCTTTTTAAAATAGTAAGGTCCAATCCGTCTAAACCGTGTAAGCAAAATTCGCACTAGACAGTTGCTTGTTGTTCATGTACATTTGTTTCTCAGGGATTGCGTGACCATCTTCTGAACTTCGAATTTAACAGTTTTGTTTATTTAAGCATCTATTCAGATAGAAATGCGTTTTATTAGTGAAGATGAGTTTTTTTTCCGAAAAACTCGGCATTCACTTCACTTTACTCTATTTACTCTATCATTAATTAAATTGCTCTAACGGTTTGCATGATCACATTTTTAATAATCGCAAAATATTATAGGTGACAGGTGTCAAATTTCAGAGTTGTAACTTGCATGCAAACAAAACTGAAACAGAAAATTTAAATAATGCACTCTTATTGAGACACCCTTTATTTGTAAATAATATCAATAGATGAAGAATATTTCTTTATTGACCTAAGGGATTTTGATTTTAACTAAGAGAGCAACTTTTGTTTGGTTTACTCAAGACTTTTCTGGGAAGAAGTAAAAACGTTTTGAAAATCGTAAAAAAATGCCGATTGCACAATAATTAGGATGTTAGTGGAATTGTTATTTGAAACTTAAAGTCATGTGAAATTGAAATTTTTTTGTTTTTTTTTTTTTTTCTTCACTTCGGCTCGTAAATTTGTAAACTTTTTATAAGAGAAATAAGTAAAAATATTAGCTTTCTTTAAACCAATGTTGACATCTCAGCTTTTCTCGAAAGAAGTAAAAAAAAAATATTCATTTCACTTCTTTATACAAAAGCGGGATCAGATCTCTTTTCTTTATAAAATTTCTACTTATACCAAATGTCAAAGTGAAAGGACGTATGTATTGCATACATTTTATGAAAAAGAGAAGAAACTTTAGTTCAATTTTAATTTTAGGAGAAAAAAGAAATAAACAAAAACAAAAAAAAAAATCTGTGAAAAGCAAAAAAAAAAAAAAATCATTTTCCGCTTTTTCAAATAATTAGAATTGACCTGAGGAGGAAAATGTTATGGAAAAGTTTTAAAAATAAACATTAAATGGCAGTTGTAGTCATTCTCCCATTTGTTGTTTCATTTTCATTTTCGTTTTCGTTTTCATTTGAATTTTTTTTTTTTTATTTTATTTTATTTTATTTTAATTTTAATTTTAAAATATATCTGTACATTTGTACGTTGTAAATTTGTTTGCTAAAGCTTAGCTCTTTTTTTTTTTTTGTTTGTAAAATTGAGCTTACCATGACATTTACAGTAACACTCAGAGATATCGTTAAATGCAATTTCAATTATACGGTGTTTGCGAGACAATACACAGCGACTTACTCACTCACTCATTTACTCATGTGCAATTTATAAGCCAAGAAATAATTTATAATTTTAAATATTACTACGAATATAAATACATATATACATATATATATATATATATATATATATATATATAACTATTTTACCGATACAGTTGGTGCGACCTAAGGTTTCCAAGTAAATGCGAAATAAAAAGGAAACCGTTTAAACCGTTTATATTTTGTTCGATAGATATACGAACACATAAAAATTATATGAATGAAATCATTACTTAGACTTTCTTCTTTCAATTTTCCTCAAACATACATATTATAGACTTTTGTCTGTTTCATAAACATTTATTATATGCATTCGAAATATATGTTAAATGTTTACTATTTGTTGTTTTTGTTTTTAGTTCAATTCATTGAAAATAATCTCCGATTATTTGCCAATCTCCTCCTTACACAAGTGTACAAAAAATATTTATCGACAACATTTCTTAACTGTTGGCTGACCCATCTGTAGTGTTGTTGGCTTTTTTGTGTGCGACGTATATAATGAAATACATGTTAGAAACGCATGCATGCACGCATGCATGCATATAATGCCAAATAATGGAAAAAAAAACGTCAAGTGTTTGCAAAATGAAAGGTGTCTTCCACCAGTTCACTAAATATGCATAGAGTCGAGAAATTAGTATTTTTTTTTGTTTTCGTTTTAGATGTAACACTAACAACAAGTATTTATATTGAAAATATATCGCATAAACATTTATACATATTATTTTTAAATGTTTGATTCTGTTTCTATTTAGTTCACTTTTCGTGTTCTTGTTCTTATTCCTGTTATTCGGTCGAAAGGTAACAAAAAATTTCGAAAATAAAAACATAATTGTAGCATTTGTTCACATGTACTTATATTGTTTTTCTATAGATTAAATTTAATAACAAAGAAAGCTAATTATATAAATTGGAAAGAATATTGGAATTATTGGACCGCAGAAAATCAAATAAAATTTCGCGATCTTTGGTTAATTGTAAGATTTTCTATGTAGAGTAAACGGTCAAAATTTGTACCAAATTTTAAATCAATCAAACCTGATATGCTATAAGATATAGCTTATCTCACTAAAACTATATTTTTTAATTTTGAAGATTTATTTGATTTTTTTTTTATTAAAATTTGTTCCAAATTTCAGATTGAACACCTGATATAGCTTATCACTAAAACTATATTTCTTAATTTTAAAGATTTATTTGATTTTTTTTTTTTGATTCAGACAAATCAATCCCTTTTTCGAATGAAAGAAATCAATTTTCTAGCACTGGTGTTACGATTCTTGATTATATTGATTAAAAATCTTATGAAAGGTTGTCTCAATAAGAGTGCACTATTTATATTTTGTATCATTTTTTCTTCATTCAACTGGCAACTCTGAAATTTGACAGCTGCCACCTATGATTGTTCCATTATAAAAGTGAGAAAAGTTACGCTATAGAACTGCCCGTAAACTTTGCGAAGTTTTCAGTCAAGAAAGTGCGCTTAATGTGTCAATAATTCGAAAAGTGATAAAAAAAAATTTGAAGAAAGTATAGGTCAATTATAGGCAGCCAGTCTTCTTTGGGTCGACGTACCGGTGTCGATCTTTTGAAAACATTGCTGCTGTAAACGAGAGTGTTGCCAAAAGCCCGAAAGCCCGAAAACTTCAATTCGGCATCGTTTTCAAAAACTTTAAATTTCACGAAGAACTACGCGAATTTTGACGAAAGACCTCACTTCATATTCATCAATAAAAATATCACAACTGATTCAAAAAATTTATGTTTTTTTTTTTTAATTTTAAATGAAACATTGCACTCTTATTGATACCCAGTTGGACTGAAGAGTTCGCAGGCTAACATAGAAAAAATTTTTTTCTTTTTTGATAGAATTTGAATTTTTATAATTCAATATAGTTGCTTTCTAAGGCCATACAACGATTATAGCGGTCATACAATTTTTCGAAACCAATTTTATAGTACGATTTGTTTTTAGCCTCAAAATAGACCACTCGGCTGACTGTTGATTGGACTTCGGTGTGAAATGATCGAGCCTTGTTTCATTGCCATTGTCACATATCGACGCAAACATTCGCGTTTATTACGATTGAACAATTCCAAACACTCGTCAACTCGTTGTTGTTGTTGGTCGATTGTGAGTTCCCTACGGCTCGCCATTTTGAATAGAGCTTTCGCATATGCAAATATTCATTCACGATATGTCCAACACGTTCGTTTAATATCTTTAGAGTCTCAGCTATCTCAATCAACTTCACTTTACGATTATCCGAAATTATTTTGTGGACTTTTCTGATGTTTTCGTCGATAGGAGACTTTTTGAGGCGTCCACTGCGTGGATCGTCCTCGGTACTCATTTCGCTTCGTTTAAATTCAGCAAATCACTTCTTTACGATTGATTTTCCTGTTGCAATGTCCGAATAATGTTTATCAAGCCAAGCCTTGGCTTCAATAGTATTTTTTTTTCACCAAAAAGCAATGCTTTATTAACACACGATATCCCTCTTTATCCATTTTTTCAAACTAACAAAAGTTACTTCACTAAAAATGCTACAACTCACATACCAATAGTACAACATAGCTGTCAAATTTATACACGTGTCTTTTGAATGTTAGGGCTAAGTAAAAATCATATGGGTTTAATATTAGTAGCGCTATCTATGTGTAAGCCTACGAGATTTTCAGCCCACCTGTTATGTCGGCTTAATGAGATGTGTGGCATAATGATCTGTTTATATGTGTTCCGTTATGTTCTGTTTGTCTAAATGTTAGTATTCTATCCACTAATATATATATGTATATATATATAAAGTTAGATATATGATCCTATTTAACTACCGGGTAGAGCATTTTAACATTCATAACTACGGAAGAAATAGATGCATATATTTTTATATATTTAAATATACATATGTATTCTTATATTACCGTTATAGACGGCACTTCATATTGCTTTCCAAGAAATAAATTCATTTTGCGGCGAAAATTGTACCTTTCCTGATAGATAACTAATAATAATCATTTAATTTTAATATTTATTTCATTGATTCAGTTGGCACCTAAAGTTACCGTATGTTTGCAATTTAAACGTTTACATACAACCAACTTGAACAAAAAAAAAAAAAAAAAAAAAATACAATTGCAAATATTAATCTGTGAAGACAATTTAGATTCCATATAAAATTGTATAATAGAAGGAAAAAGATACGAAAACGTAAAGGATTGATTTGTGAATTAAAAGCAAAATGAATACAAAATGAATGAAATGTGATTTTTAAAAATAGTAAAATATAAATTTACCTACGAACTTAGACATCCGCAATTAAGATACGACCTAAACTAATTTTTATGCTCTCTTCTACCATCTTTTTTTTTCTTTTTTTTGTCTTAATAACGCTTGTCTGCATAATAATTTGGTGCAGATGTAGGCAAAGTTTCATATTTCAAGGTTTTTTTCTTTGTCTTCCTTTCCTTTTCTTTCCTTTTTCATAAATTACTCATTCATTAAGGTATCGAATAGTGTCATTAATAGATCGATCAAGAATTTCCGGGACTAATAAAGCAAATATATATATATATATATATATATATTTTTTTTTTTTTTTTGAAAACTCGTCTTCATTCCTCGTCATAAACTCCACCTTCAAATGTGATACGATCAATCCAAAGTTTTCATCGTTTTTTTTAATTCAACAGTTTGTTAAGGGAACAATTTGTCAAAATTACTAAACGAGAGCTCTCAGTATATATTTGCAATGATTTAATCTTTTTATTTAAATGCATTTTTTTGAAGTATCCTTTTAAGATTTGGAAATAAATAACAATCGTTAAGTTAAGATTAGATGTCTTCGAATCATTTGATTCAGTGAGTGTTCTACTATGAATAAAAGCCACATCTATATGGAGGAAAGCTTTCTTATATCAAAATTTTCATGCAAAATACCGAAAGCATTGCCTGATGGTCTGATATCTTTAGATTGTCGGCTATCGCTTGCAACGTTACATTTTTACTTTTCAATTATCGAGAATAATTTCCAGGATTTTTTTTTTTTGATGTCTTCTAATCGAATCACATTCGAATTGAGATGCGTTACTTGACACCATTTTTTTTGTTTTTTGTTTTTACTTATTGTAGTCTTGAGACATTAGGTATGTGTTAATCCTGGCAATTATTGATCGATGAGAATTCAAAACAGAGTTGTTAGTATTAAAGTAATTTTTGTCGTTCATATGTGAACAGAAATATTTCAACGGTAGCATTCCCTGAATTTGTTGTCAGAAATATAAATAAAAGGAAGAAAAAAAAAATAAATTTTGAGTCGTGCAGAAGAATGCTTGGTATTGTTAAGTTAAGTTCAATTGGTTCAAAATTCGTCCACAATTTCCAAAAAATTGTAAGTAAATATAAGCTAAAATATGAAAGTAAGATTTTTGTTTGATAAACTGCCAACAATACTTTTTTAAATTGCCTAAGTGTCTAAAGGGAAATCGGTAATTTGCCGGATATAAATAATGTCGGATAAAGTCGTGTAGAATTCATTTCTTTTTCTTGACGACAAACGTAGGAATAAAGAAACATAGTCAAGACGAATTAAAAACTTATGTTAATGCAATCATTTTAAGGTTACAAATGAAACAACAAAATTAATATATTCATTTGCCAATAGCTACAAAAAATGCCGGAAGTGTGTGCTTATGTTTTATGACGGTTAACAGGGTATGCGTAGTCTTTGTAATAAAATATTGTTTATATCAGGAAACATTAAATTTTTTTTTTTTTATTAACTTAACCCTTTTTTTTTGTCTTCACATTTGTGACCCATTTGTGCAAGACAAATTTCTACCAATTCACTCATAGGATACAAATAATTAGAAAAGCGAAACATGCTTGCAATTTTATAAAACAAAAAAAGTTTAAATAAAATAAAATAAAAAATCTGCAATTCCACCTTATTTCATTGAATAAGAGCAATCAGTTCAATAATTCATGTATCTATTATTTGTTCAGTAAAGCACTGGATTTTTAAATTGAAAATTAAATATAAAGAAACCGGTTTTAAAAGAAAGGTGTGAAACTTATTGCATGTAGAGAGTTGAATTACCTTATTTTACCCTACACCACTTGCTTTACAGAGTATATTAAGTTTATGCGCATGCATGTAACACTCAGAAGAATTTATGATAGACGTACCATATATATATATATATATATATCGATTGACTCGAAATTATTTTCGAAATCGATTGAAGCTTATCTGCCTGTCTCTCTGTCTCTCTGTCTGTTTGTCTGTCTGATATCTGTTCATGTATTTATGTGTTCAACCTACCCTTTGCAAATTTTTCAGATATTTTTACGAAATTTGATTTACTGACGTCCCAAGGACGAATGCTATTGAAATAGATTCGATCGGATCATTTTTACGACCACTTTTCATATATAAGGCCCTATTTGAAATATCTTTATATGAAAAAATAGCAATTTGTCATATTTCTGAAGAAAAATCAATAGAAACACCAATAGAATCAATAGAAATATGAAAATTTTGGATTAGTCGGGAATATTGTGTAAACCATCTCTCATATAAACGTTTCTATAAAAAATGTAAGCCTTTACATGGTAAAAGAAAGTTCAGTTTTTAATATTTTATGATATAAATCCTAGTCTTAATAGTAATTTGATAAGGAAATAGGTCCAAGTAGGTCTATTATTTGGACCCAATTACTCACAAGAATTCCCATCAAAAGCAAGTTCTTATTCGGCAGTAAAGTCGAATGTCTTGTTACTTATAATCGAAATTTTGAAAGACTAAGAAGATGCTTAAAAGAAACATTAATTTAGTGAAATTTTAATCGCTACGGTTCACTCTACGCTTCCTGTCCTATGGGGGGGTACTCATGTGAAAAATATCTTTACATCGAAACAACGTATAATTTTATCATAAAAATAAAAATGCAAAGTTTAATTTATATAAAGCGATGTAGAGAGCATTTATGGGTCGGCCTCGCCTGAGTATAATAATTTTATTTGTTTTAATGAATTTTCGTGTGTTAATAAGTATTTGTTAATTTTGCTTCGATTATTTAATACTTTCACAACTTAAATTATTTCATTTATTACTGTTGTGCTCAACATTGTCAGAGTCGTATTCTCTCTGACGTCGTGACTTGCCACTAATCATAAAAACTTTTGATTACATTTGCTTGTCATCGTTTTTGTGTTTTTATATCAGAGTTAATACTCAGGATTAGATATCACAATAAAAGTATCCAATATAATATTAAGGAGAAAATGAATTACCGCTTCCATGGAATCAGAAAGAATTATTAGTTAAATACCTTTGAGATGTGGTCCGGGAAACGAAAAAATTTAATACTGAAAAAAAAAAAAAATATTTTTCTATCCGAATACTAAAGAGTAACGCACCCTAATGATTTTCATATGATTTCAAATCCTTTGTAAGTTTCAGTCATAAGGTCTTGAGAAAATTAAAAAATTGCTTCAAGATTTTTAAGTATGTCCGTCTGCCAGTCTGTTCTGCTCTCCTCGTCGCAAAAATGAAGGTATCGAGTTGAAATTTAATAGAAATATTGAAAGTTCTTGCATGCAGGTGGGTATTGAAACCGGGCCAAATCAGTCAAAGGTCAGCTTCACAGTAGAACATGTAGTGAGAGAACATTTTCCTTTTTTGAAGAAAAAAAAAAGTTGGTTTTTTTGTTTATAACTCATAAATCATAGCAGATATATCTATAAAAGATTTTTACATTTATTGGACTAGCTATCTTTTAACATAGTATCGGTATAAAAATGGAAAAGATTGACCACGCCCACTTGATATAATAGATTATTGGCATTTAACTTTTTGTTAAAACGTTTCTAACGTTAAGAATAAAGTTTCAAAAATCCCATAAAGTGTAGTATGTTTTTGATCAGTATCAAATTTTGTATACACATAGACATGTCTATCCGTCTGTTCATCTGTCTGGCTGCTTGGCTGTGTGATTTTGTTTTTCCCATTCGCAATATAAAATTAAGATATCTGGATGAAATTTGACAGAAACATACGAAGTTCTTTCACATAGTTTGGTACTGAAAATGGGTCAAATCGGTTACACGTCCTATCAGCTGTACATGTATGAAATAAACTGAAAATAACTTTGTTTTCTGGATGTTTTCCTTATTACTCATAAAATACATAATAAAAATTTCCACGGTATTCCATAAAAATAGATAAGAAAATTGCCACACCCACCTCTCAAAATGTGGTTTTTTTTACCTTTTTTTTATGAACATAGTGGGTGGTTTACATAAAAGATTCGGCATAGACGACTATAATTTTCTTACTTGTTTAAATTCGTTTTCTAGCATTGATTCTTAACTTTGCCTAACAGCTCGGGTAGCAGTTTGACTGTTGAGCGCTGTCGTACTCTAAAGTCTTTTTTTTTTTAGTTCCCTAAAAGTCAATATAAATGTGTCTTTGCTGTTTTATTTTTGTCTTTTCATAGCACATGTATTAAATTGTGCTTGTTTTTCCTCTGACAATCTGTCAAGTGCACCTTTCTCCAACCCACTCAACTTAACGTACACTTTATATCTTAAAAAAAAAAAAAACGAATTCTTCATTTAATCTTTTTTTATTGCAAAATACGTACTCATTTTTGCTTTAATATATATTCAGAACTTAAGAAAAAAAAAAAGAAAAAAAAAACTATAAATAAAAAAATTTTCCATTACACTCTCTCTATAACATTTTTGCCAGACATTTAATGCGTGATTCTGTTGATTTGTGCTTCAATAATTTTTCCGTCTCCTTAACTTATGAAAATGGGGAGGATGCTGTTCCAAAATAAAAAATTGCCGGCAATTTTACAAATTCTTTTAATACGCGATGAAAGAACAAAAAAAAAAAGTCAAACTGAACTCAACTAATTTGTGAGTTAAATTTTTTTTTTTTTTTTTTTTTTTTTTTTTTATTGAAATTTAACATTCAAATTAAAGGGATATTTATTTTTTGTAGGCGGTAAGAAGAAATTTTTTTTGAAAATTGAAAATAATTGTAAAACATTCGGATATTTTCAGCGGAAATTGTTGAAATGCTTATCCGACTATCATGCACTCGTAGGGGTTTAAAATGAAATATCTTTTGATTTTCTAGAAAATTCGTTAAAATGTTTTCACGAATACGTAGAAAACAAAGGATACACAACTAACTGAATTAATAACAAATGAAATTAAGTACAAAATTCCATAATTAGAAATAAATTAATTATGTTAAATTATTTAAAATATTGATTAGATATGCAAAAAGGTAAAGGAGAATAATTACTTGTGAATTCACGCGCAAAAACTTGAAGTACAAAGTGGAGCGTAGCTGAAAATAATACACAAAAAACACAAAAATATTAAAGAACATTATATACAAAACGATGTTATTTGAGGAATTCCACAAATTAATACAAATTGAAAAGAAATCAAAAAAAGTTGGCTGAACCGTGAAGAAGCGCTTCTAACAAGTCAGTACAGGTGGATTCAAAACTTATAAAAATTAAAAAATCACCAACAAAAGCCCATAGCCTAAGCTACTAGTGCTCTCATCTCTAGTTTAAGAATTAATTTCACTAGTCTAGAATCAAATAATAATAATAATATTCGGTTGAGCCGAACTTTCTTCACGATTCTTTTTTTGAAAAAATTTCGATAGTTTATAGGTAAATGTGACAGATTTTGTTCATTTTTATGAAATATCGTAGAAATTTTCATTGTATAGCTTATAACTAGTAAGTTAAACATTCAGAAAATGGAGATTTTTTTCATTTTATGTTATTCTATAGGGACATCTTTCGACTGGTTTGCCCCGGTTTTCAATACCAATTTAGCCGCAAGAAATTTCAAAGTTTTTGTCGATTTTGAAATAAATAATTTCATTTTTGTGTTCAGGAAAATGTTTAACGCAGATAATTAAACAGACAGACAGATGGATAAAAGTACGAACGGACACGTCTACGTGGAATCCATATTTGATATTAATTAAGAATATACACACTTTATTGGGTCTTTGAATCTTCTTCCTTCTTAATATTCCAAAGGTTTTTACAAAAAAACTGAAATTTTTAATACTTCATTGTATTGTGGATAGGCGCGGTCAATTTTTGTTAGTTTTTTACAGGTATTACAGGTTGGTTAAAATAGTATACATGGAAATTTTTTATAGATCTATAGCCTATAGTTTATGAGTGAAGAGAAAAAAAATCTGAATTTCTTTTGCTTACGAAAACAAAAATGTCTTTAGTTTATATTGTATTGTGGGCGTCTCCCTTGATCAATTTGGTCCATTTTCTATACCAATCTGCATGCAAGAACTTCCAATGTTTCTGCCAAATTTGAAGCCGATATTCATCAGTTTTGCGGCCAGGAGAAAGTTTACCACAGACATAACACAGACGGACAGAAGGACAGACTAACATGCTTAAATCGATTCTACATTTGCTGCTGATCAAGAATACTTGTGTACTTTTTGTGGGGTCTCCGAAGTTTTCTTTTGGTAATAACAAATCAAATGTGATGAAATGAAATATACCCTTCACCTTTGGTAGTGGGTATAAAAAAGGGGATTAAGAAGTCTTTCTTATCTATGGAAGATTGGAAAAATTTGTATTGTATCTTCGTGTTTGGAAGGTCGTATATTTAATAAGTTAATGTCCAATCCTTATTCATACAAAAAGACTATAGGCAGAAGTAGTAGAAAGTGTGCTGTTTCCATGAGCTTAGATAGCTAGTTTTTGGAAAATAGGGTTTCGAAGTATTAATTGAAGTAAACTTCAGAGATAAGTCATAAATAATAAAGAATTATACGAGAAAGATCTTGTTAATTTGATTGTAACAATGAGTCCAAGAAGGGACTAATTATTTTTATCGTGTACCCCTGGTACTTAAACATGGAACAATGAGAATGAAGAAATCATTTCTTACAAAATTACATTTGAATTTTGGACCAGATCTTCAATCACTGCTAATATATTCTTAACTATCTTTTATTTCCGTATTTCGTTAACAAATTATTGGGTTCTACATATCTTGTTTAATTGTAAGTATCAATCACTTTTTTGTGAATTTATTATTAAAGGGATGATGAAGATGATGATGATTTTTAAATTTTCCTTTTTTGTAAAAAATAAAATATTTTCTATATAAAAACATATCAACGAAAGAATAAACTTATAATTTTTAATATAAAAAAGATATAGAAGAAAAGGATTACGTTAGAGCTTACGTTAAAGCGTATAATGTAAGACTTATAAAAGTCTCGAAGATTGCAGACCGTTTTCCTTAATATTCATTAGACATCGAGCTAAAGTAATCGTAAGTGCATGCCATTGAGCGATGAAAGTGAATCATGAAAATCATGATAATATATTTTAATTTAGTATTCAATTTCTTTGAATTATTTTAATTTTACAAGACTATACTGTTATTTGTAGATTATTTCAAAATATATCGTATTTTCATTTCACATTAAAAAGGAATGACTGAATGATGCACAACAGATTTCCTTTGTTATCGCTTTAAATGAGACAAAGGAATCTTTTTTGTAAATCAGGAGACAGGTGTACAGTTCATGTTCATGTTTGCATTAAAAATCTTCAATATTATTTATTAAGAGCAAAACAAAAACAAAATCAAAATGCCCCAAATTGTATAGATATTTTCGTTTATGTTTTCATATTAAAGATATTCAATACATTGAGAATTTGAAATTTGGAATAAATCACTTGAACAGCTGCATCAAAGTTTTTTTTTATTTTTTATTTTTTTATCTATTTTTTTTTTATTCTACTGGATTATTAAAATCATAAAATTAATAAATATTTAAATTTACTTAAGCAAAACAGTAAACACCTTGGCCTCAGAAGATAAACAATCGCAAATTTGCAAACAACCGTAATAATAAAAAAAAAAACAAAAAAAAACTGATAATAAAAATGCTAAATTCAAACTACTTAAAATAAAAGAAGAAAAAAAATTTATTTTTGATTTTGAACCATATTTTATGTGAACCTTCCGTTATATATATGATGAGAAATCGAATATTTTCTTTACACATAGCAAGGAAAAGATCCGTACATTAGTTTAAGCTGAATTTGGTACTAGTATTACCTTTAAGAGCCCACATTTATTGAAAGGCTTAAGGGAAGTCTCAATAAGAGTGCAGTATTTCATATAAAAATAAAAATACATATTTTTTGTGTCAGTTGTTTCATTTTTATTGGTGAAATTAGAGGGAGGTCTTTCGCGTCATAATTCTCTACTTAGTTCTTCGAGAAATTTGAAGTTGTTAAGAACGATGCCGAATTGATGTTTTCGGTCTTTCGTGCTTGACACTCTCGTTTACAGTAGTACAATGTTTTCAGGAGACCGACCGGTACTTCGACTCAAAGCAAATTTACTGTCTAGAATCGAACCAGTTTCTTGCAATTTTTTCATCACTTTTCAATGTTTTTAGTGTTGCCACATTAAGTACACTTTTTCGACCGAAAACTCAGCGAACCGGTTCCAACGTAACTTTCTTCATTTTTATAATGCGTTTTTACATTTATAATGCATTCTTCGTTTGTGTAGCGCTCCATTCTTAATAATTAGAACAATCATAGGTGAAAGTTGTTAAATTTCAAAGTTGCCACTTGCTTTAAAAAGAAAATGACACAAAAAAAATTTAAATAGTTCACTCTTATTGAGACACCCTTATGTTACATCTTTTTTTATCTTCTGCAGAAAAATACGTTATATACTTAAGAATAAAAAATGTTTCTCATTAACGTGAACTTATTTTATTATTCGACTTCATTGTTAAAATTTTCATAGTCGCTTACATTGTTTTATTCTAATTGAAATTGCGCATGATATAACCGTGAAAATGTGTTAGCAAAATTAGAAAAAAAAAAAAAAAACATAAACATTTCAAGTTCGTTTTTTTGTCAATGAATCGTAGTAGCTATCGTTACCATTTTTTGTTTCATGTATTCATCACTGATAAAACATCGTCTCTATAAAAATGAAGTTAACAATTCTATTATAACGTCCTTCATAATTAACCACAATCTATTTTGTAAAATAATTTAAGTTTCCTTAAGAGATAACATCACCGTACCAGCCTGAAAAAAAGTTCGTTTTTTGACAATTTTTTTTTTTTGAAAGTATTAAAAAATAAAAACAAATAAGGAAATTATATTCCACCATCTTTATCTTATGAAAATGGGGAAAAATTTCATTGTAATAAGTGGGCGTGACAGTGACAGAATTTTCAATATTTCTGCCAAATTTTAAGTCAATATCTTCATTTTAGCGTCCGCAAGAATATTTATCACAGACATTAGATAGTTAGACCAATGTTTGAAACCTTTAACAAAACGTCTTAATTGATAAAAAAATTTTTTTTTCTGATAAGCATTTATGCAAGAGGAGGAGAGACCTCGTATGCTATGCAAGTTTTAAGGATAGTCATGACCCGATGAATGATGGCTAACTAACATGTTGAAAAATCGAAATTTACGATCACTCAACCGATACGATCAAAAACCAACCAAAATTTTTATTAAAATTAGTGGAAATAATTTTAAATATTTATAAAGCATTAGTTTTTCGTATTCTGATTGAATATTTGGTCCTGTGAAAGACTTTCTCACCCTTGCTACGTACGAATTGATTGGTGACAGAAAATTGCTTTGCAAAGTTCACGCCTGTGAACCTTTTTTTTTTTTTTCTACTACTAAATACTAAACTAATTCCAGTTGACGTTAGTCACCCTCCTCCGGTCTGTGAGGAATGCTTTGATTCTTTTCTCTGTAGCCTGGGGTTCGCTCGCCGTATAACCAGGTGTTCAATTTTTCCTTGACCGTGTGTTCCTCTTCGGAATCAAACAATAGAATCCACAGCTGATAATCATGCGACCATTTCCGTCAGTGTACAACCAGCAAAAGAAGAAGTGGAAACCCATAGCGTTCCCCACTTGACCTTTTTCTAGTCTCAGCAGGTGGCCTACTGCAGCGACCGCACAGCAACTAGGGAGGGAGAGCGTGTGGACCAAAACGAGGTTGTGACTTTACTCTTTACAGTTCTTCGGGACAATCCCCACAAGGGAGATCAAATATCCTGGGTACACAACATTGTTTCCCTCTGGTCGGAGAGTAAAAATCCAGCTCATTTTCCAACAACCAATCTCAATACTCCCCGAAGGGCCATACCCAACGATCAGGCAATAAGGCATTCTCAAAGTTTGTTGACGTTGCCAACATAGTACAATGAGCTTCCTCATTCGAGCACCTGATCCCCAAGGACTTGTTGTTGTTCACCTTAGTATACTCACTCAGAAGTGAAAAGAATTAATGGTTAAAACCTTAATCTTCATTTTAGCCGCCATGTGTGTTAAGTCCATCGCGTTTATAACTGGGACACCGTAAAGGTAGAAGATGCGGTATATACTGGGCCAGATACATAATTTCCCTAGCCATTACTTTGATTATATTCGCGTTCGATGATCCGCCCTTTTCATTATATGTATGTTTTTAAAATATTTTATGATAATAAGTATAATGTCTGCCTTGTTGAAAATTATTATTAATTAAACAAATCGATTTAATGTTATTAACTAACAATGATTCCAATAACAAAATACGCCCATTAATTTTGTAAAAAAATATTTATTTATTTTTTTTTTGCTCTTTTAAGTATATATATATATTTATTTCTTCTGGGATTTTCACTTTAGAAATTCCGTTGAAATTAATTAAATTATATATGTGAACACATGTTAATTAATTTCGTGTTTTATTGATGTAAATTAAATTATAATTGTGAAAACGACAAATGTTGTTTATTAAAAGGACCTGTTGTGAAAATCATTTAATTTAACTTCCAAGTGTACAAGTGTTTTCATTGCAAAGTAAAGGTACGAATGTGTGTGAATGAACTCTTTTACTTTCATTTGGTTTAATGCCTTCACCGCAGGGATCTATGAAGTTTTTGTCAAATGCTTGTAAAGAGGCCTTCGAGAATAAAATCAGGTACAACCATGAATAAAGCAATCGATTTAGTTGTGTCGTCGGTCGTGTGTGTGTCTATCACATTATTACTATTCATTCCAACTACAAACATAAGAAAATGTTAGACCTAAGCTGCACACAATTGTTTTTTTTTTTTTTTTTTTTTTTTTTTTTTTTTTTTTTTTTTTTTTTTTTTTTTTTTTTTTTTTTTTTTTTTTTTTTTTTTTTTTTTTTTTTTTTTTTTTTAAATTAATTTCAAATTTATTGCGTTCAATCTTTCATGCATTCGGAATTTTTAAAAAATAATTTATTTAATTTTTTTTTTTTTTTGTTTTTTTTTTTTTTCAAATAAAATAAATCACATGCGCAAGAAAAACTCAAGACACAATGAGTCGAAAAAAATCCGTGAACATGCTTTAATGTAATTAACGGCTTTAGTTGAAACGCAAAAGTTGAAGCAAACAAAAAAAAAGACAAGCAAGAGATAAAGAAAAAAAAAAAAGAAAAACCGTAACATAACATGACAGTCATCAACAGACTCTCATACAAGATCTTAATGACTGTATTCGCAATTTAAATTATAATAAAGGAAAACTTAATGTGGTAACAAACAATTCGCGCGAAGCAACGCTAAGTTGATGACGATGGATAAGCAAAGCTTAAGATGCAGAAATACGATGTATCAACTGTTATGACAAACTTTAATATTAATATTATACACATTCAAGTAAATCGTTTTCATATTTTTGCAAATAACAATAAGTTGATTTTATTAATTTTAACATTTCGTTTGTAACATCCAGAAATACTCATCAAAGATTTTTCATTCGTTTAGAGATTTCTTTCAAGAGCAATATATAATTTTTTTCATTTGTTTTGCTTTTATTCGATTTTATTTTATTTTTATTTCTAAACGTTTCTAAAAACAAGAGAAAAACAATTATCTAGTGATAATCTGTACACACATTCGCTACATGCATGTGTGTGGTTCGTTACTTTTCAAGCAAAACATTTTTCAAAATTAAAGAAAATTCATTTATTTTGGGCTGTGTGTTGTTATTGATTTCCGTTATTCGAAATTAACCATTTTTTACATAATTATAATAGATATTACCGTTAGCGTTAGAATATCTCGATAAGGCTTCATCTTTATATGTCGTCAATTGTTTACGATTCTAAATAAAGTTGTAAATGGATGAATGTGGACGTGACTAAGTCGATTAATTCTTCATTAATTAAAAAAAAAAAAAAAAAAAAAAAACATATAAAACATATTTCTTTGTGATATAAAGATTTAAAAAAATTTAATATACCGCCTGCTCTCTCTGTCTTATGAAGACATACATTTATGTTTGAAAGAATCACACGTTTCAGATGCATTTTGATGTGAACATAAAAATGTTAATTAAATCATCTAAAAATTGCACAATTTTGTTATAAATTTTAATTATGTTGTCTTTGCTTCTCGTAACTGTAATTTTGACCCGGTAATACGATTCTTTTGCAACACTATTTAATTAATCAGAGAATTTAGGTTGAATTTCAAATAATCGCTTAACTGCAATAGCATCCATCACAATCTGTTATTAGTTTTATTAGAGGTAAGTTCTCTTTGAAAGTTTATAAAAAGTCAACTGAAGTCAAGTGGAGATCTGTTGTCAAAATTCCCCGGGGTAGTGCTTCGTAAAATTTGAAATTATTGAAAATGATGCCGAATTGATGTTTTCGGATTTTGGCCGAAACTCTTGTTGGCCGAAACAATGTTTTCAAGAAACCGATGCACGAAAGTCGAAGCAAAATAGACCTCATCTAGTCTACAAATGACTCGGTCTTCGAATTCTTGTAACTTAAAGTATACTCTCTGGTCCTGCTCTTTGCGAGCAGTTTCACCGTCAATTTCCCCATATTTTTGTAATGGGTTTTCACTATTATACCGCATTCTTCTTTTTGTGTATTTCTTCCATGTTTAATAATCGCACCAATCAGAAGTGAAAGATATCAAATTTCAGAGTTGCCACTTACATTAAAAAGAATACCATACAAACTTTAAATAGTGCATTCTTATTGAGATATCCTTTATAAAATTTTCCATCTCATGCTTGTTGTGCCTTTTCAAGTCAAAGTTTTCGAGTGAAGTTTGATTACTATTATTATAAGGTATTATCTCTTTCTTTCTTTAGATCTAGCCACCAACGGCTCTTTGAAGCTTGCAAATCTCAAAAGTATACTCTAGGGAGAAAGGTGTGCATCAAATGATGAGATCATTAAAGAAACTGAAGCGTCTTTTAAAAAAAATCATTCTATAATAAAGATATCGAAATATTACAGAAGCATTGGATTGACTGTATTACCCTTGAAGGAGAGTATGTCAATGAATAAAGTAGAATTTTCCAATTAAAAAAATAAAAAATATTTTTCCTTACTTAGTCCATTGAATTGTTAAACGATATATTATTTCTGGTTTAACTACAATTTCTGGGCTAACGGAACATGCGTCACTATGGACTAACTATCCTTATCTAAAGTAAAAGTTTATGAGAAATTATAGTATTCTCCAACAATTTTATGGACTCCAATCACTTCTCTGTTATAGAAGTAAACCCGATTACTTTTCCCAGCAACTAAGAGGATTCGCAAATTCTTTTTCTTACCTCGTTGTTTTCGTTCACCGAATCTTACAGGTATTCATGATATATATTGCATGATATAAATATTGCATGATATATATTGCATGATATATATATTGCATGATATATATATTGCATGATATATATTGCATGATATATATATTGCATGGGATATATTGCATACAAAAGTCAACTAAGAATATTTTGTTTTAATCTCAACACTAAAAACTAAATATCAATATCAAGTCTCTCTCGATCTCAATTCTTGTGCAAAAAAAAAAAAAAAACAAATTGACGACTGACTATTCTTTTATAAATCCTTCGATGTGCCTCTCGTGCCAACCTCTTTCAGATTCCAAATATCTTTTTGTTTCTCTTTTTGTTACATTATATTACGAGCAATGCAATGCTTGCCTCTGCCTGCTTGTTACACGCTGTACAACGTAACGTGGTAGTGATATTCATTTAGTTTATGCTGCATTAGTTATAAAACTCAATGGACCAAAATTCAGTCTTAAGCGTACATAATCCTCCATTGTTAAGCAAACAATAATTGATAATGCGTCTATCGTATGCTTTATTATCATACATTGTCTTCTTTTAATTATGAATTAATTGAAGAAAACTATAGAAATTAACTAAAAAAAACTTATTATAACCAAATTATGTGTACGTCAAGAAACGAAATAATATATAATGGCTGTAAAAATTTAGAAAGCGTAAATATTTATTCATTTAAAAAAAAAAAATTTAACAATTCAATGAACGCGTTGTAAGGCAATAGATCTTTTGTAGTCGATTAAGGCTTCATTTCTATGGAAATTTTTGAAACGAGGAGAAGTTTTATCGGTTTTTGTCAAGAAAAACTATAGACGGGTTGTAACTCGTGTATTTGAGTTAATAATCACGTTAAAAGAAGAAGTTCACAAATTTTCTATTTTTAGTAAATAGCCGTTAACTTTAGAATTTCAGATCTATTTTCTGAAATAAATACATTTAATAATATGATGTATATTAAGTTTGTGCGAATGTTTGTAATCCCCGAAATAGCTTAAGATAGATCCGCTTTTTTATTATACCGAGAAATTCAGTAACATTTTTTGAACTGATTTAAACTTGTCTGTCCGTCTGTCTGATTACTATTCATGTATACTTGTGTTCTATTTATAGGTCGCAATTGTTGAGATATTTCGATGAAATTTGGTGTATTGGCATCGTTTAGTGCAAGTAATATTCAAAATGAATCAGATTGGATCGTTTTCACGACCCCTCCCCATTTAACGTCTTTCTTGAAAAGAATTTATAACAAAAATTGCAATTTCTAAGATTATTCGACAAAAAATGGTAGAAACTAATATTTTGGTATATAATATAATTATTAAAAATGTGGATTAGATGAGACCAATGTTTGAACCTTCTTCTCCCATATAACTGTTTCTATAAAAAATAAGCCTTTGTATATAGTAAAAATGTTCAATGTTTAGAACTATCTACGATGTTGGACATGTTTTTGTCATCCATAAGTAATTGAGTCTTATGCAGTAGGCGATAGAGTGTCATTACGTAAGACTCGCAGGCTGCCGCCCCAAAAAGGTGAATTATGTTCTGTAAAATTTATGAAATATTTTTAACACCGCTTTCAAACATCTAAGCTTTTGATTGCTTCTTTCGATGCTTCGAATGCTCGTTCTGTGCAACGGAAGTCATTTTACATTCTCCTGCTCTGAACATCAAATAACATAACAACGATAATCGTGTAATAATAATAATATAGTTTGAAAATTTCAACATTCTGGCATCGTACGACTGGGCCTTTTTTTGCACTTTACCTGAGAGTGGGGTATATTCATTATATAGTATAATATAAATATATATGAATATATTATATATATTGAAAACGGGTTAAAATGCAATCCAAAGCGTTTATTATCTTATCAGAACTTTCATTGTTTTCGTGTTAATATATGTATTCACAACTAAATATTTATAATATATCAACGTTACGATCATTAAATAGTCACAAGGTCGATAATAAGTCTCCGCTAGGTGGATAGATCAGGCAGCATAAATATTCATTTCTAGGTATGACAAATGGCATCGCTTGAAATGAAAATATTATTAATAGTTTTCCATTCTTTTTTTTGTTTTTTTTTTAATGGCAAGTCTCCCGTAATTTCTTTTTATGAAATAGGAATACTTTGTATTGCATTGTGTGTGTGTGTGTGTGTGTGTGTGTGTGTGTGTGTGTGTGTGTGTGTGTGTGTGTGTGTGTGTGTGTGTATGTATGTATGTGCATATGCATGTCAGTATTTGTTATTTTTGCTTTACTTTCAATCTATTTAAAATTATTATTCTTTATCGGTCTAGTCGCGGTCGCGTTCACTACAATCGAACTCTTATATTTATTTCGTAATGATTAATAAATTTTCATTTTAAAATTTTTTCTCTTTTTTGTTTTCAGCTGGTATTTGTATATACGACCAATTAAATTATCTTTAAAAATTCTGAAAAGCATTTAATAATATAATGGCTCCAATGCCCACCTCCAAAAAACCCAACAATGCCAACCCAAATTTCCTTTATGCCACGAATGTAAGCGATGGAAGTAGTAGTCCTACATCATCAAGTCCGCCATCAAGTGCAGGTAATTAATTAAATATTTAACTCTTTCACTATATATATATATATATATATATATATATGTATCATCTTATGTAAAAATATTCCAATATAGATCCGGCTAAATCACAATGCTCATCGCTATCTGACGGTGAATCATTTGAAGGTTATGGTGAAAATGAATTGGGCAGTATACATTTAAATCATGGTGGGCAATTACATGACAGCTCAAACAATGAACGAAAAATTAATTTGAGCGGCTCAGGAGTTGAATTAGAATTAAAACCTCATGGTGGTCATTCCTCAACTCCACAACAGCAGTAAGTGTTTAATTAATTAATGAAATTAATTTTTGTAAAACGAACTAATTATTTACTCTGAAATGATCTAATTATTCATTATTTGTAGAGATGATGATTTAAATATTTTACCGCGAGATAATTGGGCGCGCATGAGTCTACGCCGTACACCAAATAGGTGAGTCATTTACATGATTATAGACTTACTCCTTCACAAATTATGTTAATTTATGATGAAAACAAAAAAAAAAAATTTTTTTTCTACTGTTTATTTTATTTTTTTTTTTAATTATTTTTTTTTATTTTATTTATTTATTTATTTATTTCTTTTATTTTATTTTTTTCAATTTTTTTTTAATTTTATAACAAATTTATTTGCTTTATTACCGGTTTCCCCCTTTCAGACTTTGTTTGTTAGTAATGCATTAGGCGTTCATTTAATCATTTCCTAATGAAGCTGTTTTTCTAATGTTACGTGCTTTTACATGAAAACATATCTAAATATTTTCGTTTGCACGCTTCAAAACCAGTTTTAGTTTTTATAGTCATCATCAGGAGGTTACAATAACGTTATCATTCCATTTGCAACGCATATAAATATAATTAATGGAAACCATAGCCGCCGAAGTGTATATAGTTTTCCTCTACTTCTGAAATTTTTGCGAATCGGCTTAACCTTAGTTGTTTATTAAATTAGAAATTGAAATAGAAATTTTAAAAATTGTTCATTCATTTTCGCCGTTACAATAAACCAATTTCGTTCAAATCGTCTCAAAAACACTCCGTTTATATAAAAGCACGTATTAAAAAGGCTTTGTGTCATACACAAATCCGATCAAAGCATCTATCTATAGCTTCAGATCGTTTCAATAGGCTTTGTAAAGATATTGACTTGTATTTTATGAGTATAATGATTTATAGATGTGAAGTCGTATACAACTTTTTTTTTTTTTTTTAATATCATTTTTTAGTATTTTAAGCAAAAAGTTAATTTGACCCAAACTATGTTCAAACTCTTGGCTAATACATGTTTACTTACTTACTTTAGTTTTATATACAACGGACGTAGACGTAAATTTACGTGGCTGTGTTTTATTTTATTTTTTTTTTAATTTTTATTATTTTTTTTTTTATTACTTTTTATTATTTGAATTGTATATATAGATGTGTGTGTGTGTGTGCGCGCGCGTTATTTACTCTTACAATCTTATACTCTTATAATTTTTCAATAAATTAATCTCTTTAATATTAATCTCTTAAATATACCGTAAAAGTGGGTCATCCTGTAAATATATATATATGGTAGACCTTGCAAGAGTAAAATTACAATTGATTGAAAATTACGCAGACTTTCCAAATTTATTAAATTTATTATTTATTTTAAATCCGTTTGCGAATTTGCTACAAGAGTGTAGCCCCGAAGCGTTAAACATTTGTCTTTATAAGATCTTGATTGGATTGCTTTCTTTGCTCTTAAGATTGTAAGATTTGAACAGAGCTCGAAGTGATAAAATCTTTTGTAAAATAAAATGTCAAGATTTCTATGAATAAGAGAAGTTTTTTTTTTTTGTCACTCTATATTTTATTTTGTGTCATTGTTATTTAATTTATATCGGTTTGAAATTTTTTGCTTCAAATGTTTATTCGAAAAATTATTGATCGGTTCGATATAATTAAATTTCAAAATTAACTCTTTATAGTTATTCAAAATTAATTTCAAAATGAGCACAATTTTTTTTTTTTTACTCGTTTTTATAAAATCGTTAAAAGATAACTAAATAATAACAATTTCAGTTTTCTCTCGGTACGCGGTTAGAGACTTTTAGCTTTATTCTAGATATAGTCACATTATTGTAAATATAGAATTCAATTAAGCTCACGATTCCGGTTGCCATTATTTATAGTTTTGACATTTTCCAAGACGAAATTGAATTCAATTCAATCTGAGATTAATCAAGAATATATGTACAATTTGTGATAAGATGCACTCTTAGTGTAGCTATCATTTTCTTAGAAGACTACATAATTATCTCTCTCTTTCTCTCTCTCTTCATCATTAGCAAGGACTAGTGGATAATTTAATAAGTTTTTTTAATACGAATTTTTATATTGAAATTTATTTATTTTGACAATGTTTTCAAGAGAGATAAAAGTTTTATCAGCCTGCCAGACTTAATTCAATCGATTGTATGCTAATCTTGCTGAACCCCACCCCCCAAAGTCAACGATGAATATTTTTATGCTTTACGGTATATTGGACAAATCTATTACAAGTTCTCTCGTTGGTATAAATCTAATAAAGAAAAAGTTAAATGACAAAGACTTCATCAGTTTAGAACGGATATAATTTCTCTCTTTAAATTTTTAATTTTTTTTTCTTAATGAAAAGAGCTAGAGAGATTTTTTTTTTTGATTACCTAAAGAGTGTAGTTTTAAATAATATTATTTTTTATGCTTGCAAATATTTTAAGAAACTATCTCTTTAAATAAAATAAGAGTTATGGATTTAAAAAAAAACAAAAAAAAAACACTCGATTCTTCTTTCTTACAGCAACCCTGATAGTTTAGCTAATCGTCGTTGGGGCTCCATGAGACAGTAAGAAAAAACATTTTTTTAAATATTTATATATAAGCATATATAACATTTCAATTTTAATTTTTTTTGGTAATGGTTTAGTGGGTAGTTACGTGGTCACATCATTTAAATTTTAATTTAAACGTATTAAAAACGTTTTTATTTCTTGTGAATAATTTTATAACTCGCATACTTTATTTTGTGAATATTAATTGAACAAAAAGAAAAAATTATGAACAAATTTTCAAAAATTTCATTTATTACTAACAGGTTTAATATCATAAAATCCAACAACAAATTGCAATATCTTGCGATTTTTTTTTTTTTTTTGCTTATCACATAGACTCTGTATATATATATTTAAATATTTAGCAATTATTTAAGAATCTAGCACATCATCTCTCATGCTTATCCAATCTGAAGAAATTGTAACCAGCCATATTTTTTTTTTTTTCTTTTTATAGGTTTGAGGGAGTGTTTTATCGTTTTTGTGTTAATTTCTTCTTTTTTTTCTGGTTTCTTTAACGTCACCACCACCACCACTACTCTTTTTCTGTCACAGAGAAACTTGTTTGTTAACAAAATGTACATATAGTTGGCTTGGAAAAGATCTTGTTTGTGCTCTTTTGTGGTTTTTCTTTCAACATCGTTTAACGTTGTTCTTTTCGTCCTCTTTCCTGTACGCATGCGTCACAGTGTCATGGCTTTGGAATGTGCGCAGAAAAAAATATTAGTAATAAAGGAGAGAGACAAAAAAAAAAGAAACATTTTATGACAACAACATAACCACAATTGTCAGTCAATCTGAGTGCTTAGTTACTTACATCTATCCTCTTGTTTGTGTTTTTTTTTCTTTTTTTTTTTTTTTTTATGAGTCAACCCATTATGTGCATTGGTATCTATGCTGTTGCCGCGAACTCACAGAAACTCAAAATTCTGATGTATTGTTGTAAGCTCAACTAAAACTGAAAACAAAGCGTCAGATCATAATAATAATGTATGATTATCTGTAAGAGTATGTGTGTGTGTGTGTGTGTGTGTGTGTGTTTATGTATGCAAGCGGAAACTGGTTTTTAGTTATCGTCGTCGCAGTCGTCATTAATGTTTCTAAAAAGGTTTTATTATATGTTTTTCATTACACTCTTATGATGGTTAGAAGCGTACTGCGGTTGTGATGAATTTTGTTTTTTTTATGAAACGCTCATAAAAAGGTCAGCTGTGTGAAAAATTATGTTATTGGAATTTCAATTAAACTTCAAAATTTTCATACCTGTAGCCCCAGAAACAGCATATTATTACAATAGTATATATTTGTATAGATTGCAGCTTGAGTAGATAATAAGGTTGTGTTTTAACCTGGGGCCGTTCTTTTTTCTTTTTTTTTTTTGAACTCTACCTTATCAAACAATGAAGAAAAAGAGGGGGAAAAAAAAGAAGAAAGAAAGATTGCAAAGGGCGTGTCAAGGCGCTGATTGTAATTGACTTTGTATAGAGTTGTTATATAAGAGCTTTAGATGTATATTTTAGAAAATTTTTACTGAACTTTATTTACATTAATTTCAAATTTAAGTTTTAGTTCTTCTTTTAAACTTTTTTCTGCATTTTTTTTTTCTTTTGGAAATAATTTTAGCAACCATTTTTAGATATTTCTTTCTTAATTTTCTAGACTACGAAGATTTTAGCAACGATAATGACACGATAAGATCTAATTAAAATTTTGTATCGAATAAAGAATATAAACAATTTAAAGGGTATCTCAATAAGAGTACATCATTTTTGTGTGATTTAAAACTAAAAAAACATATTTTTTGAATAAATTCCGATATTTTTATTGCTATTGCAACGTAGAGACATGTTCCGATTACGGATGAAATAAAATATTCGGCTGATTCCATAACTCTGGGTGAAATTTGCGATGACTTTTTGATAAAGATGTGACTTTAGCTCACCAATGGAACGAGAATAGAAAGATTTGTCGTCTTTCACTTATCAAAATTCTAACAGAATATATTTCAACGTCTAATAAAACTGTTGTGGATTTCAGGTGTGTGTAGTAGCTTTTATAACAAAACATTTCTTCATAATAAACTTCCGTTATTAAAGTTTTTTTTTTTGACGTGAATCTCTCTTTAAAATTATAAAAATCTCGCATCTCTAATACTTAGAATTGCGGGATTTGATGATTCATGCATATAACACGATAATATATATATCAAATCGTATATTTTGATGTCGACAAACCTCTGTTTTAGCCTTGAGAATTTATGGTCTTGAGAAATGCGCTGTGAATTTTGAAAATTCTTAACACATGGTTGCATTTTCCCACGTATAGCAGCAAGTGTGCATACGTAAATTCGTATAAGTTTTTAATGATTTTGCTGCATACACAAGCATCGCATAAAAAAAGTTATATTTTGATGAATAGTTCCACAAGTTGAAGTATGAATTTCGAGAAATTGGCCCAAAAGCTGTATCTACGCACACACATAACAACGTGTGTTCATGCATTGTTTATGCTCTCTCTCTCTCTCTCTCTCTCTCTCTCTCTCTCTCTCTCTCTCTCTATCTTGCTTTCTTTCTTTTTCTCTCTCTCTCTCTCTTTCTTTTTATCTCTCTTTCTGTCTCTCTCTCTCTCTCTCTCTTTCTCTCTCTCTTTCTCTCTCTCCCTCACACACACACACACACACTCACTCTCTCTCTCCTTTTCTCTCTTCCCCATATCTCTTTTTCTTTCTCTTTTGCTCTCTCGCTTAAGAATTTGTTCGTTTGCCGTTGGTTCTTGCAGCAGCGATTAAAAGACCAAAAAAAAAGTGGTAGAATCTATCAACACGTACGTACATTTTCTTGATTAGTTGGTAAAGATTAAAATTAAAAATTTTACAAAAATGAAGTTATCTTGTGAAAAAGTATTGCGAATACGAACATCACTTTGTCAACAATTTATAAGCTATAGTGAATGGTGATCCAAAAATTAGGATTAATGATAGCTCTCTTCTATTTAGTGTTGAGATAGAAGTAGGCGGCACATGACTGTTTGATAATTAACTAAGAACTATGTGATTTTCATATATTTTGATTTAAGAATATCCTCACTCGATCAAATGTCATCACTAAAGCATGCAGACTTATTCTCCCGAATATATTAACCAGAACTCCAAAAAGTATAAATGCTTTTAATAAGCGAAAAATGCTCTGTCTCCGCCTGCATATCGTCCATCACGCCGTTGCATATTTCAAGATTCTAGACATAAAAACTGAAATAACACCATCTTAACGGCAAGTTGATAAGTGGGCGTGGCAGATTGTTTTTATTTTAATAGAACACCAGGCAAGATATTTTTATTGTGTTGTCTATAAGTGAGTGAGTGAGAAAACAGAGATGTTTTTAACATATTTTTTACCTTAGGCGTGGTCTGTGACCGATTTAATTCATTTTCAATATCAAATTATGTGACTTTTAATGTTTTTGTCAAATTTCACGCAGATATCCTACTTTTTGCGACCGGGAAAATGGTTATCGCAGTCATTACACAGACAAACAGCCAGACAGACGGACAGACGGATTTATATCTAGGTCAATTACGAACTTTTTACTGATCGAGAATATATACATTTTATATGATACCAAAAGTAACTAAACTTTTTTACAAAGAAAATTAAATTCGTATGTCCGAAAGTGGGAGTGGTCGATCCTTTCCATTTTTGTACCGATATTAGAGGATGAGCTAGTTCAAGAAATGTGGAATTCTTGATAGATTTCTCTCTCTACTAAGGTTTATGAGTAAGAAGCAA
>KK351031.1:1208010-1228444 GCA_000671755.1 Glossina brevipalpis
CCCTACCCTTTTTTTATTTTCTTAAAAGCAGATATGTTCTTAGTTTTCGTTGTACTGCGAGCTCGTTCTTTAAACGATTTGATCCATTTTCAATACTACCCTGCGTGCAAACACTTCCAATGTTTTCATGTGTTCATGTGTTTTGAAACTGATATCTTCATTTTTGCGACCAAAAGAATGTTTAGCATAGACGGACAGACGGACGGTCTTGAATCAATTCTAAATGTGATATCGATAAAGAAAATATATATATACTTTGTGGGATGTCTGAATTTTCCTTCTGACAAGATGAATATACCCTCATCCTTCGATGGTGGATACAAAAACGTTTGAAAAAAAAAAAGATAAAATTTCGTGAATGTTGCTACAAATAAGTTATTATATTCTAGCAGACATTTATATCGATATCAAATTTGATGCAAAAACTAGGCCGTCGATGCGTCATTGGTCCAGATCAGTGTCAACTGGAAAACCCATAATAGCTACAAAAAAAAAGAAGAAGACTACGATTACTGGTTTAAAATTCACTTGAATTTCATATTTCTGTTTGGAATAATGATTTTAAAAATCAAAAAAAATTTTTTTAAACGAGTTTCTATTTGCATTTTATAAGTCGAGGTTTCCTTCTTGTTGTTGTTGAAATTGAAGTAATTTCAATAGTTCCTTGTAGTTCATTTTATTCACATATATATATATATATATATATATTTATCGATATATATATCGATTTTGATTTAGAAATCGTACGAATTTTTATTACAAAAATATGTTGGGAGAGCACTCGTTAATCGATTCAAATTCTTAATCTGATCAGAAGAGCAAGTTAAATATCATTGTTATGAACTCAAATTCAAAAAGGTTTTCTCTGTTTTGTTATTACGTTTTTCCCTAATTCCCGATGGTTTTTATTTTCTTCTTTTTGTTTTGTTTTTTGTTTTTTTTTTTTTTTTTTGATTTGCGATGTATTTTTAGTTTTGTTTTTGTTTTTGCTTTTCTTTTTGCTAAATGAGAGCAAATATAATTTACTCTCCTTCACTTGTCTGCTGTTTTATGTACGACTGTAGTTCATTCATTCATTCAGTCATTCATTCATTCATTCTTTCATTCATTCTGTGCGGCGTTACATTTTTAACCATTTTGGGGCTTTAATGCCGGTGCAGTTTTTTCTTGGTTTAGTTGCATTTTAACCGTGTTAATACAAGTAAACCTATACGCGCTTTTATAAAGATTTTTATTTGCCTCGCAATCAATCGTGAATGTGCCAAAAAAGTAATTTTTTTTTATTTTTTATTTTTTTTTTTGTTTTCAATTATTAAATCAAAGTTAAATTTCTATTCGACAACCGTAAGACCATCAATCTGCTGTTAAAAAAAATTTTTTGATAACATTTGATATAACTCAGGTTTAAAGTATGTGATATATATATATATACCTATATAAAAAAAAACTATTTATGAAACTGAAGGATTAATAATTAAAAATAATTTTTGATTGAATTAATTTCTTTTTAATTGGGCCACCAAGTTAATTAGTGTTTGTGTGTGTGTGTGTGTTATTTCTAAGAGTTTGTGTGTGCCTGCGTGTGTGTGTGTGGTTGAAGTAAACAAGCAAATTTGTAAATAAATCGTATTATTTGCAATAAACTTTTTTTTTTTTTTTTTTTTTTTTATCGGAAACGGAATTGTTTTTTTTTTTTTTTTTCCTCTTTTTAGATATAATTTTTTTTTTTTTTTTTTTTTTTGATTTTATATTAGTTACGCTTTAATAAGCTTGAAAGTGTAAATTTTTTTTTTCTCTCTCTCTGTCGATAATCAATTCAAAAATTTTAAATACTTAAGGTTTTCTAAAATTTATGCAGACGCGTTTAAATAAAATCAAAATCAATATTAAAGCGATTGTGATTCGCTGTTTAATTTGTAAATTGTGAAAAAAAATTTATAAATTTATAATTTTTTTTTATTTTGTAGAACAGAAGGTCACACAGAGAGGAGGAAGCCTTATAAGTCAAAAGTTTTTTTTTTTGCTTTCGTAATGAACTTTTAATCTTTTGATGGGCCGCGTTCAATTAACTAAACGTTTATAACGCAGTTCTAGGAGTACCATAGATATATATTTATATAATAGATTTCATTATATAAAAATCATGAACACAATTAGTTTATCGTCGAATTGTTTTGTTTTTCTAAACGTAATTCTAACAAAATAGACTCATCTAAGACTACTAAACCTATTGTTTGTTCCATTAGCTATAAATCTACGGTATCGATTATATCTTTTGTAATTTTTGGTCATTCCTATCGAATCAGAATTGTCGTGGATTAAGTATAACATTTGATTGCCACAGTTATGTTTGATTACAAAGCAAGATGAGATAGATGAGAAGGAGTTGTCAATAGGGAGGAATAATTTCTTTTAGAAAATCATGACTTTTTTTTTTTCATCATGCATTTCCAACGGCAAACTAGTAAATATACAGCAAGCGAATGTATCTGATTTTTTTATGCTTAATTTTTTCGTAGTAAAATGTCATCGCGATTTGTTGTTTTTTTTTTATTCAGTTTCATTCAATTGTAAGATAAGACTATATTTGTGATCCCACATATTAATCCTAGGAAGTCCAATGATTATTTGGTCCCTTTTGTTTTGTTAAGGTTAGGCTAATGACTTAGCTCTTTTAAGTTGTACTCTTAAGTTTAGAAATTTATATAAAAATTTATTCACTTTGTCGAAGTTTTTTTCCCTTTTCAAAAATCATAGTGATCCCGTTCACAAATTGTTTTTATATGAACGACTGATTAGAATGAAATATTTTTAATACTTTGGAAACGAAACTGTACTTCGATTGTACAACTTGACGGTTATGCACAAGCGACCTTAATTACTGTAGTTAGAAGAGTTTTAAAAATCCTTAGCAAATATTTTTTTTTTTGCTTTATTGTAGTCAGGAGTGCATTCAAAATCGTTAGAAAATATTTCTTGCTTTAAGGCGAATATCGAATTTCTTAACGATATAAAGATCCTTGGGTTTGTAATGTGATGTTGTTCAGACCAAGCTTTACAAAAAAAAAAAAAAAAAAAAAAAAAATACACGACTAGGAATCGTCTATTCAAATATATCTTGGTCGCTATCATCGAAATCACTAAGTTTAGCAGTTTAAACCTTAGCCTAAGTTTTAGAAGCATTTGTAACGTTCTCGGGTGGCGAAGAAATTACCTTAACTTAAAACTCAGCCTCTGAACTTTTTTCGAATCACAATGATTGATAGTTTTAATGCAATGGTCGGGTAATTGAATTACATATTGACAAAAATTCTGCTGGTTCAAGCATAGTGCAGTGAATGGAGGGGGGAGTGTATTACCGAACGAAGTTGGCGGACTTGTTTTGTTGATTTACAATTAATTCTATGAAAATCGATTGCATTTATTTTCAGAAGATTGGTATCACTTACCCTGTAGTTCAATTGCGTAATCTTATGTCATTGCATCTAATATACAGGTCTTATATACACCTAGTGTATATAGACAGGGAAAGATCTTAGGTATATATAAAAATAATGGTGACATTTCGATATTTATAAATTAGAGGATAATAACTCAGAATTTTTCGAGATCTTATATAAATCCTTTTGAGTCATTTTGTGATGTAAAAATTCATAGCGAAAGAATTGAATTGTTTTCATTTTTATATACAAAAGAATTCACGACTTTTTACCAAATCTCCAGCTATCACTCAGTCTGCGAAAAACATAATCTTTTGATGTCCTAAAGGAAAATTTGATAAAGAAAAATGGTTTCGCAAGTGATCCCATCAAGGGTTTATAAGAAGGGCACAGCTGTAATTATTAGTAAAGGAACTTTATTAACGTTGAATAACAAAAACAAAAAAAAATGTGTTTTCTTTTTGACAAATATCACATATATAAATATATATAAAAGTATAATCTTATTTGAAGAGCAATCAGATCCTGAGCCGCCCTTTCAGTTATATTTAATTTATTAAAAATTTATATATGATGCCCATAGAAAATATTAAAGTGAAAGCAAATTTACCATCTATGTTAGGTAAATAATTTATTATTTCAATTCCGCCACGCCCATGCAAAATATTTTCATAATACGCATAAGGGATATATATAATTTTTAAATTTTGTTGAAGCTAAAATCATTGGACTTGAATTAAAGCGTTTGTATAGTATTTTGTTAACTCTTAATTTACCGTTATAATGTTTTTTTTTATCTTAATTTAATTAAATTTTTTTTGTTTTTTTTTTTTTTTGTTATGGAAAGCTTTTTTTTTTGAACGACTTACATGTGTACTTTCATCAGAAAGCAATGGAAAACAAAGCAATAAATATAAAAATTGTACGCAGTTCGTATCGAACTAATTAATACCTACCGCCGCGTATTATTTTTTTTGTGTTTTTAAACAAATAAGTTCCAAAGTTAGCTACAAATATTTTGTAAACTCTTTTGCATCATCATTTGGCATTTAAAAAAAAGAAAAAGAAAAAAAAATAATAATAACACTTAGTATGATGTGATACGATGTAGAAATCATCTAAATGAGCGATGAGATTGTGTTGTGCATATTCAGACATAAGGCGCATCTAATAATGTGTGTATGTGCAATTATACAAAAACATTTAGGAATGGGTTTGAAAGTTTGATTTTCTTCTATGGGCTTATATGGATCGATTTAGTTAATTTTTTAAATTAATCCATTGTAGATAGAGATAAAAAAAAAATAAATAAATCGTACAGACAGAATAAACAGACATTTATATCAAAGATTGATAAAGGAAGTAAATATCTTTTGGTTTTTCGATGAGTATCTTCGTCTCTAAATTTTCGTGTATAATGTCCAGGATTGATATAAACAAAACTAATCGATTTATTCAATTATTTTTTGTTGAATAATTGTAACAAAAAAAAAAAAAAAAAAAAATCAACTAACATGTGAAAGTCAAATCCAAGACTGAAGAGAGTCCCGTTAACAACTAATGTCGGGTTTTACTTTATAATAAAAATTAAAAAAAAAAAAAATCAACTAACATGGCAAAGTCGATTCCAACTAATGTCGCGTTTTACTTTATAATAAAAATTTTAAAAAAAAGAAGATTTCTTATTATCGTTACGTGTACAGAATTTGTTGTAAACCGTAATTTATCTTGAATTTTGGGGTAAACCCATTTGTTTTTCTCTTTTTTTTTTCTCAATGTATGTGTGTATGTGCTTACAATTAATTACACTAAAAATTGAACAACAATAGCTTATTATTTAAAATTATTTTTTTTTTTAAATCTATTTGTTACATATATGATAACCTAAAAAAAAAAAAAAAATAAAAAATAAAAAATAAAGAAAAAACAATTATTATAAATCTAAAATGAAAACAATGTTTAACAATATTTTACACTTCATTGATTTCTTAAAGAAGTGTTTTAGCATGAACAGCACACACAAAGGTTGACTTTATAGTCTCTTCTTTATATCCATCAACGCGAAGGCAGTAGGGACAAAAAGATTTACTTATTTTATCATTTTGTTTGTAACATCAAGATGAAAGTTTCTCAGATAATCCATAAAGTGTATATGTAATTTCGATCAGGCTGTTTGGTATAGATTTTAGTACGTCTCTCTTTCTAACCTGGCTAGATAATATATATGACTCTAAACATTTTCCTGCAATATTCATGCAAGTTTTTGCATCCAGTTTTGGTACTGAAAATGGGTCACAATTTTGATTAAAGAACATCCTCAAAGTACAAAGTACAACATGATTATTATCTCTATCTCTCTTCTGTCTTCTGTATTCTAAGTTCTTTACTCATAAACTACAACACAAGTAGACAATAAAAATTTCTTTAAAAATAACAAAAAAAATTAAAAAAACACGCCCACTTAATATAGTATAGAAAAGTTAAATTCAGTTTTTTTCTTTTCTTTTCTTTTCTTTTCTTTTTAATACACAAAACACTTATAGATAGATATAAAGGTATGTGGTCATCACTGCCGAATATAATTTTCTCTTACCAGTTTCGATTTATAATAATTTTGTTATTTTCTGTAAATAAACAATCGTTATTTAGTTGTAATATGTTCGCTATATATATATATATATATATATATATACGGTAGCAAATTGGCAACAAGTCTATCAGTTTGTATAACACACAACAAATAACAAAACAAAATATTTAAATATTTCTTAGAGTTAGTTTTTAGTCAGTTCGGTTTTTTCGTTTTTTATTTTTTTATTTTACGCGATAAATTTTTAAATGGACACAAACAAAACACTATTGTACCTCACTAAGCAGCAATTATATCTTAAAGTTTAGGATATAATACTTCAAATTACTACAATAATAGTTAAGATTTAAAAGATTGGTTTATATAGGTAGAATTGTTCAAAGATCTCAAAGAATAAAGGCCGTCAACAAGTACTGTCAGAAATTTTACTTGTAATCTTTTTAGGGTCTTTTTATACAATGCCAGCCTTAATGCTGGCATTATTTACTAAACTTGGGATATTTGTAGAAAATTTTGATTTTATGTTTCGATAAATTTCTGAAGATATTCTTTTGTTTATTCGGTCGCCTGAAACTATATAGATCGATATTCTTGACATTATTTAATGTTGTGCTACATTTTTCTTTAAATAGTTCGATTTATAACTTCGGAATTAATTGAGCTCTCTTGACTTCTCATCTTTTTTTTTTTAAATTAATTTCTTTTAGAAGGAGCTCTTTTCAGTCGAGTCCTCTCTACTCTGTGCTTCCTCTTCCAATATCTTCATACTTAAAATCTTTTATTTTGACTCTTCGCCTCGATCGAACAGTTGTTCAACTGTTCAGTATTTTCATAAAATTGTAGTTCTTCATTGGTTCTACATTGGTCAGGGCAAAGGCTGTACCAAATTGTTTATGGTTGTGATTAGAAAACTTTGTTCGAGTATTTCTCTTGGGATGCGAAAGTTATCTGAAAACTTCCCAATCATCGTGACGATACTTCCATGTTAATAGTTTAAAATTGATGCAACATTTAAAATTACACGTTTTGTTGCAAGACTCTTAACTACTTAACTCATCAGGTCCAAAGCAGTGCCTAATCCCCAAAACATTACGGCGATCGATTTTGTAAATTTGTTTTTGAGAGATGTGTTAACAAATGAAACTTTCTCTTCGAATATATTCATTCTTTGTATTATTAAATTATTTAAAAGCCCGCATTCGTTCCTAATTACGATCGTGGACACTTCTAATTTCCAAGTTGCATAAGTTTTTCAACTATTCTTTCTGAATTTGTGTACCATACACCACTTGTGATAGAAGGTACTATAAGTAATATCGAAAAGGACTTAAGATTGACACAGCTTTTATTATATCGATCGATTTAGAATAATTTTCTGAATCGATTTAAGCTTGTCTATCCATCTACCTGCCTGTCTGTCAGCCTGCCTTTTTGCCTGTCCGTCTGCCTGCCTTTCTGCCTGTCCGTCTGCCTGACTGTCTGCCTGCCTTTCTGCCTGTCAGCCTGTCCGTCTGTCTGCCTGTCTGCCTGCATTTCTGTCTGTCCGTCTGCTTGCCTGTCTGCCTGCCTGTCTGCCTACCTGTGTCAGCCTGTCTGAACTCTATCCCTGTATTCAGATCGTATAAACAGATCGCAATTTTTGAGATATTTCGACGAAAATTTGTGTATTAACATGTTTTGGTTCAGAAGAACAAATGCTATCGAAAATGGATACGATTGCATCATATTTACGACTATACCCCATACAACGCCCCAAAAAATTGGAAAATCGGTAATAATTAATATTTTAGTATAGAAAATAAATGTGTGAGAAATTTGGATTGAATGAAGCTCCACATGAGTTTTCGTATAAAAGGTAAGCCTTTCTATGGTAAAAAGGTCGAATGTTTAATATATTATAATGTAAATGTGTATAGTTATTTGAACCACGTAATTCTATTTTTTGGACCTCATCCCATATAAAAGTTGGCATGAAAACTAAGCCTTTGTTTGATACAAGATCTAATGTTTAAAATTTTATAATGAAAATGATTCCTTGATTGATTGTAATCTGGCATAAATATTAATTGTGTACTAGATTTCGATTATCCAGCTCTATTTTTTGGAAACCATCCCTAATATTTCATGATGAAATGAAAATTGATCCTAAAAATGTGCTATAACTCACATACTATGTGTAGTGCAATAGCTGTCGAATTTGTACACGTGTCTTTTTAAGGTTAGATCTGACTAAAAATCATATGGATTTAATATTACTAGCACCATCTATGTGTCAGCTTACGAACTTTTCAGCCCACCTATTAATTCGATATAAAAACGAACTTGTAAAAATGATTCGTTAATAAAATTCTATGTGTTACTTTATATCGAAATAATATGACTTCGGAAGGGCAATTTAGTTTTATGGTTTAGTGTTTACATAGATAGAGAATGATTGTAAAAGCTTTAGATCTTTTGTTTTATTCACTTTTCATATAAACGTGATATTTTTTATTTTATATTACGAGAGTTCTAGTTTTGAATTCTGTTATATATGTATATGTGTGTGCGCACGAATTGGGTTGAATTATTTTGTAGTCGAATTCTTTATAATTAAATGAATTAAATGAATTATCCGTAATTCTCTCTTGTTGTTGTATTAACTCGTTTTGCCTAACAGTTTAGCAACATTTATTAAGCGAGATGCGAAACCATGACAACCGTTCACAAAACATTTGATATCTATCTGATGTATAAAAAGAACAACAAAAGTAACAACAAAAGTAACAACAAAAACAATAACAACAACAATAACAACAACAACAACAATAAAAAAGAAAACATTTTATCTTATAGAAAACATTTCTTCTTCAAGTTCGAGATTATATTTCTATGGTTTTTATATTCACATCATCTCTGCGGCGTGGAAAGAAAAGTTTTTACAGAAAGAAGACAAAAAAAAAAAAGCAGTAGGCGGAGAAATCATATAGTAATGATAATGGAGAAGACATGCGTTCATTATTTTAACATAATAGCAACGATAATACAATAAAGGTGAATTAATAACCGTTATTAGAGTTCAAAACGATCAAATCAGTTTATATAGATAGGTGAACGAATAGAAATAAAGATTTCATGTGCTCTTCATAATCATAAAAATTTTGTGACTATCGATACGTTGGACGCACACTTTTAGTTCATTATAATAAAGCAGTTGAGCATTTTTTTTTTTTTTTTTTTTTTTTTTTTTTTTTTTTTTTTTTTTTTTTTTTTTTTTTTTTTTTTTTTTTTTTTTTTAAACAATTATTCGATTGGATTGGTTTATGATTTGGAAAACTAACGAAATAAGATTTTAAAATTAATTGAATCGAAACCTACTCCAAATTATTTCAAATCTTATAAATTGTTTTGCATTGTAAAATATTTTTAAAAAGTTTTGGTTTTTTTTTCGCTCTAAACAAATAGGTCGACGTAAGGTGACAAAAAGTTTATTAGATGAAAATTTCTTCTAAATCTCAAACCTGTTTCGCGATCACCGCCTACTAGCCCAGAAAACTAAATTTGTAGATAATCTGTCATTCATTGTTCATCCTCCACATACAATAGCTTAGGAAAGCGATCCAATAATTAAATGCATGCAGCAAAAAAAGTAGAGCACATTTATTTTGATTAAGACGTTGCAAATAATATGAGAAAACAATAAATTGAACTGAATAAATAGTTGAGATATGGAATCTATATCTAATATAGAGTTCGTTGACAAGTTTATCGAACATAAGATATAAAATAATTTCAAAGCTACAAAATGACTGTTTGCCCGTACAGATATGATCTTTGGATTCAAATAATACAATACTTCCAGGTTTCTAATTTTTTTTTTTTTTTATTCATTCCATCGTTATTTTCTATTTCTAAAAACATTAAATTTTTTCAAATTTGAAAGAAAGGAAAGTTATAGATTCATTATAATGATCATTATATCTAACGGGGGTCTCAATAAGGGTCTTCTGTATATATTTTATCATTTTTTTTTTCTATACAAATTGCAACTCTGAAATTTGGCAGCTATCATCTATGATTGTTCCGCTATACAAAATGTGGAGACATATTACAAAAAAAGAGATCAAATTATGCTGAGACCTCTAACAAACTTCAGGGAATTTTTGTTCGAGAAACTACACCTAGTGTGTTAACAATTCGTAAAAAAATTTGAAGAAACTGGGTCGATTATAATAATAAGATAATAAGTCTCTTCTAAGCCGATGTGCCGATTAGTCTCTTGAAAACATTGCTGCTGTAAACGATTCAGCAACAATTTTATAAATTTCACTAAACAGCACGTAGTGAATTTTGACACAAAAGACCACCTTCTTCACCCGTACATGATTCAGCTTATTCAGCAGCTCAATTAGATTCAGATTATATTTTTATTTTTAAATTAAATATAATACATTCTTATCTTTACTTGAATATAATACGTATCATAAACATAGTTCCATAAACTTTTTCTCGTAAATTTTGGTAAATAGTACCTCAAGTTCCAATTTCTTGAATTGAACACAAACGTTTCCATGACGAGTTCTAAACCTAATGGACTTTCCTCTTACGTTTGTAATTTTAGCACATAAATCTTAAGGGTTTTAACCATTATTTCAAAAGAACTTTAATTCGTAGCATTATTTTTAATAATTTTCCTTTCAAAAAAGTAACATTGAGACCGTTTTCTTAAAAGTTCTCATGTATTGATGATATAAAATTTTCAAGTTTCTAGAGATTGTAAAAGGCTATATATGGGTTTTTGATACCTTGTAATCGAAACTTTCCATTTAGTTTCGAAACTAGAAATTCAACTTATTTTATAAGGTTTTGATTTGATATGCTTTTGTGTCAGCTGTAAAAGCTCTAAAATCGATATTTCGGGGATTCCCGTTTATCCGATTATGTTGCAATTTTACTTACATTTTTGCGCTCGAATGCCCCTAATACAATTTGTTTATTCAGTCAAATGAAAACGTTTAGAGATTAATATACAATAAGCGTAATTGCATTATTTCATATTAAGTACGGTAGACGTTACAAAGTGATGAAATAACTTTTTTTTTAACGATATCCCTATATATAACCTTTCAATATTTATCGATACGCGTTAGGCAACAATAAAAGCCATTAACTATATAATATTTATATGATAATTTGTAAGTTCTCTTAATATAATTTCTTCAGATAATTTTACTTCATTATATTACACTGCACCTAACTCAATAAGTTCGTAGTATGTCGTTACTATTGACACTAATCCGTACTATTTTTATAGATTCCTAATTTTTAAATGAAATTTATCAGAATTTTATAACATTTCGATCATTAATTTATAAATTTCAGTTGTATGCTTTACTGGCGCTAAATTTGAATTTTCATTTATTGAAAGCATTACTCTTTTTAATGAGAAAAAATATCATTCAAATAAAGTATTGAATTTGAATTGAAGATTATGGCTACTCTTCTTCATTGAAAACAACAAATAACTTTAAACGAGATTCTACGGACGGGAACGATGCTAAATCGCTTTGGTTGTACGAATTCGGTAGTTGTTCGAAAAAATACAAAAATAAACTCAAAAGATCATTTTGGTAGACCGGAAATTGAAATTTCCCAAGATAGTGGACACCTTTAATAACATTAGAAGGCAGTGTATTTATTATTTTCCATAAACATTTATCCATGAAAAAGTTCTGCTCGTAATGGATACGAAGGTAATGAAAACATATTAATGATTCAGACCACTATTCAAAGATGTTTAGTTTAAATAAAAAATTTTTTTCATTCGATATATGAAAATGGATGAGACATTAATTCATATTTACATACCAAAGTTAAACTGATGTAGTCCGTAGCCCCCTACTCTTAAATATTAAAATTAACAGTTCCAGGTTCCAATACTTGCAATTTTCCTATTAGAGCCATCACCTCGCTTATATGTTGAATCGTTTAATCGAAGGACAGCTTTTTGTTCTCAATTTAGGATCGTTTATTTGATATTTTCTTTCTGGTATCGAACCAGAAATGCTAAACAGCATTCGTTATTCTTCGTTCTTCATTTTTCAAGGTCGTGAAGCCATAAACTTAATGGCTGATCGGCTGTTATGCTTTTGGCCGCATTGCATGGCATTTACCAGGTGCTTTCTTCTACTCAATGAACTATTAATTTAGTTTAGGGGTTTGATGGCGGACCTAAGTTTCATCTATTTTTACCTTTTTATTATAATTCAATAGTTCCAAACATCGTTCCGAATGGTTAATAATTGATGTTTTTTTCTCCACTGCGGGTAAAACTTGCACCTACTTGGAGAGCAGTTACAGTTTTATGCAAAATAATAAAAAAAAACATCTCCTCTTGCGATTATATTTTTCGAGAATAATTTTCAAAATTTCGTTTTGACTTTTTTTTTTTATGTAATCATCCCGTTTGACCGCCCACGCGGTCGACATTACTGGTGTCCACGTGAACCATTTTAAAATCACCAAGCCACCGACAAATTGTTGTTTCCGACAAAAAAAAGAGTTGCTAAAGTATTTTTCAAAACCATGCTGAGTTTTAATGGTATTTTTTTCCCATCAAAAAATCAATGTTTAACAGACACACGGAATCTAATTTACTCCATGGTTTTTGACAAGAACAAAAGTAGTTGGATCACTGTAATTGGGTTCAATCAATGATCGTAATTGACATGAAATTTTTGGCAGGCCTTCTTCTTTGAGGATTAGCACTTTTTGTAAAAATAATATTAAGATTTAGTTAAAGACATTTCTACGTCAGATTTAGTATAACTGATGTGTTGTGTGTAGGGAAGAAAAAAAACTATAAAAAAAAAGCAAAGAAAAATCTTACATTTATAAGTACAAAAAATGTGCGGAGGTGGTGTTGACATAGATAACGAGATAAATACATAAAATATTTTTATCTTTTCGCAGCAACTTGTTTCTCTATTGAAATTGTCTTTGAATTTGTAAAAGTGTAAGCAGAAGAACAATTTATCTAACTTTCAAAGTAAAAGATTTAGTTAGAGATTAATTGGTTGTGTGTTCGGCTTAATTTCATTCGGTTCTTTTTCTTACTTTTCTCATTTGTTTGGTTGTGCGATCATCATGAGCATCATTTTGCCTTCAGACGTAAATCAAGTTGTTCTTTATAATTATGCTCTGATACATTTTTTTTTTTTTTTATTATTAAACAATACATTAAAAAACATGTCTAACTAAGGTGATGGAAATCTAGATTGCTTTTGTTAATTTTAAGATCATGTTTTCATTTAATGTTTAAAGTTAATTAAAATTTCTTCATTACAGTTCTGGCGGACGGCAATTGGGCTCCAATGCCTTAGCCAGGTAAGTAAAAAAAATTCGCTTAGTTCAAATATATCAATAACAAAGGCGTTCCTACAACACTACAACACTTGTGTATGTAACCCCCAGGCGGGCTTAAAATAGATCCATCTTTTATTTAACCCTGTCTATCCGCCTACTTGTTTGCCTGCTTGTTTGTCTGTCTGAAGTCTATTCATGTATTCTTATATTCAATCCAAAGGTCGTAGTTTTTGAGATATTTTAACGAAATTTGGTATATCGACGTGCTTTGGATCAAAGACCAACACTTTTGAAAATGAGTTCGATCAAACCAAATAACGTTCCATTGCAAATGTGTCTTTATATGAGGCCACAGTTGCAATTTCTGAAATTTTTTCTTAAAAATCATTAAGAATTAGTATTTTAGTATATGAAATAAAAAAGTTTAAAAAGTTTGGATCGAATACGGCCGTTTTTTGAACCACTTCCCATATAACCAATGTTATGAAAAGTAAGTCTTTATATGGTAAAAAGGTCTAATTTTCAGTATTTTGTGAAGAAATCAGAAATCCTCAGTAATAATTTGATATTAAAATTAATTGTATTATATTCGGACGACGTAAATCTATTTTTTTGGACCTAGCCACATGTAAGGATTCTTAGGAAAAGTACAACAACAACAACGTCTAAATTGTAGTACTTAATGACAGAAATTTGCTAAATTAGTATCACTTTAGTTTACGGTTTAGAGCTCTTTCCCTATAAGGATTCCGATGAAAAGCATAACTTTACATGGAAACAAGGTATAATGTGTAGTACTTTTGCATTAAAGTAAATAAAATAAAATGATTTGTATTAGCTAAAGTGATGTAGGGTACTTAATGGTCGGTTTTTCCCTACCATAATATTTGTTTAATCTTATTATTATTCCTAAGAACGATTTTTGAAAGAAGTTCCATTATCTTGAGTTCGTACTCTCGTAATAAAACCTTATAAATATGCAATAAAATTCAAAAAGCACATGAAATAAAAGAAAAAAAAATCTTATTAAAAAAAAGGAAAAAGGAAAACTAAAATAGAAACGAATAATAATATGAAAAAATAAAAAAGAAAAATAAAATATAAAAAAAAAAAAATAAAATTAAAAGGAATAAAATAAGAATACGAAATTAAAAAGCTACGAAATTTGTTTGCCAAAGCAATGTGTCTTCATTTTCATTGCATATTACAGTTGAAAAAGCTTTGCTCGTTATTAATTGCACTCTTTCAGTGAGCTAAGTTATTATAGCATTTTAAAAGAAATTGTGGTTGTCTTGGCTAAACTAAGACTCAACATTCACAATAGGCTTTAGAGAATACAAAAGCATTCAACTTATTCATAAGCAAGGTCGCAATCGTTGCTTTTGATTGATGTGCTGAAAATTAAGTGATATGTGACTTGGCTTTTTGCCTTCTCTGTTGTTGTTGTAAATTTAATTATTTACGTAAAATGTGGTACAAGATAATTTAATCAAACTAAAGTGATCACCACATCATTTTCCATTTTTCCGATAGCATTGTGAACAATTTACAACAAACAATTCAATTACAACAACAAATTATGGACAGATTTAGATTCTTTTAAAATTTAATCCCCTCCCGAATATAAAGTTTCAAGTGTAAAAGTGATCAATAAACTCCTCCTTGTAGGGGGCACAAAAACAATTCATGAATTTAGTATAAATTTCCATAAAGACAGTTAAAGTTTTTCACATAATCTAGAACTTTTGTGCACCTCTATACCGCTTGCAACAACTAAAAATTTGTATACGAGACCTTAAAGAGTACATACATACATACATACGGTATTTTTAGGATTTAACTATGTCCGTCCATAGTTGCGTTTTTCTTTTGTATGTTTTAAAAATGATTATACGGTCACAAAATATGAAATAGAAAACCGAGTCACGGAATATATCTTCTTAATGGTTACTTCAGAGATCAAATCCCACCTACAAAGAGAGAAAAAATTGAATAGAATACATTTTAGCTAAGATTGATTTGAAACATTTCCTAAAGTTATGTAAAATATCCCTGTGTGAAAATTGAGTCGGTCGACCGACTGCTATGCCCACATTTAAATAAAAATATTTTATGATTTATTTTTAGTGGTTTAAAGAGGCGGATATCACAAAGATTTATTCAAAGGCGACTATAATTTTCTTATTTCCTTTTTTTTTTTTGCTCTAAACGGTATCGCGTAATCTCTGCTATTCTCGAGAAGATTATAGAAATTATAACTTATGGTCAAACCAGGCAAAGTAAAGTAAAGTAAAGTTAACCTTTTGTCCAACAACCGAACGATGAGCATAAGTTCTTTACATACATTTTATTTAAACTTTTTTATTGCTTTTAACCCAAAAAGAATTTTTATTATAAACAAAGTATACTTACCCGCCTTATTATTATTATTATTATTATATTTTTAGTCAACTTTATAGATCATCGAGTTTTAACTCATCTGGCCGTAGTTCCAACTGTGATACAACCGAAGACATGTACAGCGATGTTAGTTTGGAAAATGTTCAAGATATTAGTTATAAGGTAAGCATCTTTATACATATATTTATATAAATAAAGTTTATATTTACAAAAAAAAAAAATGACCGAAGTAGTTTTATACGTCAAACGCGCAAGTTTTCGTTACCTATTTGATAAAAGCGATGCTTGTAGCGAGAGTCCTAAATTTAGTATAAGAAATTACTGAACTATTCATGTTCTCGGAAAGCCGCGATGTCTTATCGAAACAAGTTTTTCAATTCTAGTTTTTTTCGAAAACAAAAGAGTAGCCTCAATAAACTCCATATGTCACAGAGGCACATAAATGGACATAACATTAAAAGTTTGGCAAAAAAAAAAAAATCTAAAAAAGTGAAGAAACATTAGCGAATGTGTCTATAGTTGAATTTGAGTTCGATCTAAAAAAAACAAATGGTATTATATCTGATACAATGCAATGTACAGATGTTTGACTTCGAGAAGTTGAACAAAATGTTAAGTGACAAGATGCCATTGGCCAAAGAAGTTTTATTTCTCTATCTCTAGATAGATAGACACCTCAACTATATATTAAATTTATTTGTTTATTTAATATCTATATTACCTGTATACGATTGAAGGTACAGAGTAAGTTAAACCATATATTCCTTCCATCGCATCTATCTATGTAAATATATCCGTTTTTAACCGATCGTAAGTGCAACCATTATGTGATTTACGACCGACAACAGTTACCTAAAAGTTTTATAAGAAATAAAAATTAAAATTAAAATTTCTACACTATTTGGTTATCTACTTAGGTAGGCTTTTTTAATATGAATTATTCAAAAAAATATTAAACTTCCAGAAGATCAAAATTTATTACGTATACATGTCATTCATTCATTCATTCATTCATTCATTCATTCATTCGTTCATTCATTCATTCGTTCATTCTTTCATGTATTCATCTCCTATGCTGGCACTTTCGATGAACAACTAACGGGGTATGCCTGTTATCATAGATTAAATATATTTTGCTTCATATTATCCCCGATTTTGTTTGCACCGCTTTAAAAACTGGTCTTCGATTTTCTGTTATTATAATATCTCAGGTGTTGTAAGCAAATATCTTCCCACCACCGCATACAATTTGTTTCTATTATGTGTGTACTCGCATAAACTAAAACAAGTTTCATTCACTTCAAATTTTTAATACCATATAAATATATTACCACAATTTAAAGTTAGTATAGGTAGCGTGGGTTGCCCTAAGGCAACACCTACTACAAACCAATTATTACAGCATTAATTTGTAAAATGAATTAATAAAAAAAAAAAATAAAAAAAAAAAAAATTAAAGCTGACGTGGATCGAATTTCTTGGTACCTATGTATCGATATATTTTGTAAAAATTTGGACAAACAGCTGAAAAAAAAACTCTGTTAAGCGATTATAAGTATTCAATAAAAATAAATTTCTATTTGTTAGGCGTGGCGATGAACAAATGATTTGACGATTTTTGATTCATGTCGTCAAAAAGCAAGTACTCTTATTTTTTTTTATTGTACGTGTTTGAAGTATTTATTTGTGCAGTCGCATTAAGCAAATATTTATAATAATTAATTGATCACTTTTCGCTTCCTTTAACCTATCAACTTTTCTTTTCTTCTCTTCTCTTCTTTTCTTTTCTTTTCTTCCTTTCTTCTCTTGTCACTTTCTATGATTCCTTGAATCCTTTTTCTCCTCTTATCTTATTTTCTTTTCTCGTTCTCTTCTGCTCTCCTATTTTTCTTTCTTCGCTTTCTCTCCTCCTCTCTTTCTCTTCCTTTTTATACTTTCTTCTTCTCTTTCTCTCTTACTCTCTTCCTTTCCTCCTCTCTTTCTCTCTTACTCTCTTGCTCTCTTGCTGTCTTCCTCTCTTACTCTCTTCCTGTCTTACTCTTTTCGTTTCTTCCTCTTCCTCTTCATCACCTCCTCTTCGCACCTTCCTATCTTCCTCTCTTACTCTTTTCTTCTCTCTCTCTCTCTCTCTTACTCTCTTCCTTTTTGCCTCCCTTCCTCTTTTCCTCTCTTCCTCTTCATCTCCTCATCTTCATGTCTTCCATTCTTACCCTCTTGCTCTTTTATTCTCTTGCTATTTTCGCCTCTTCGTCTTTTCGTCCCTTCCTCTTCATTTCCTCTTCTTCGCCTTTTCATCTCTTCCTCTCTTATTCTCCCCCTTTCTTGCTCTCTTACTCTGTTCCCTTTTTCGTGTCGCCCTGTCTTCTTGTCTTCCACCTTTCATCCTTTCCTTTTCATGTCCTCGTCTTCGTTTCTTCGTGTCTTCCTCTTTTGCTATCTTCTTTTCTTACTCTCTTTTTCTGTTCCTCGTTGGCTTTTTTGTCTTTTTTTTCTCTTCCTCTTCATCTCCTCTTCGTGTCTTCGTCTCTTCCTTTCGTCCTTCTTTGTCTTTTCTCTTCTCTTGTTTTGTATTTTCTTGCTTTTTGTATCTTTAGAGAAATTGTTTTGAATTTCAAACTCCTTATCCCGCAGTTCTACTCCTCTCAAACCTGCTTAAGAATACTCTTAAATAGGCGAACCTTTTTTTTTTTTTAGAACATTTTAATAACGAAAGCACAACGAAGCCTATTTCTTTAAGCTGCACGAACAGCAATGTACACATCGGTTAGTTTCTTTTTAGATCAGTTCTTTTGTCACAGTTTTTATCAAGTCATTTCAATTATCGGCATTCCTTACGGAAATCTCAAGGTGCCATCTAGTTTTTTAGATACGCTGGCTACAATTTTCTACTTATTTAATTACTTTGGCGTATCATTCATGTAACATTAACTGATAATTCTGTATGGCGTCGTATAAATTTCAAAGAAAGTAAAAAGGATCTCTCAAAGAGAGTACATTATTTATATTTTGTATCATTTTTTGTTTCATCCAAGTAGCAATTCTGAAAGTTGAAAGTCTGTCATCTTTGATTGTTCCGATTATTGAACATGGAGGATTACACAAAATAGGAATGCGTTACAATAATGAAAACCCATTAAAAAGTTAGGAAAAGTTACGATGAGATCGTTCGCAAACAAGCGCCCCCTATGTGTCAACAACACGAAGAGTGGTCATAAAATCTGAAGAAAATGGCTTGATTATAGACGATAAATCTTCTTTGCGTCGACGAACAGGTCGATCTGTTGAGAGAGTCGGCCAAAACCCTAAAACATTAATTCGGCATCGTTCTCACTAACTTCAAATTTCACGAAGCGATGTGCAGCGAATTTTGGCGAAAGACCTCGACCTTCACTCGTACAAGATTCAGTTTACTCAGCAGCTCAAACCAACCGACCATGAAATTGTGGACATTGTGAAATAGTGCACTCTGAATGAGATACCTTTCAGATGAAGTGATTTTCTTTTTTTTTCTTTTTTTGGATTCAAATTTGGCATCAGCTACGTTATAGACCGTAGACCCACTTAAATATATTTTGTACATTTATTTATTTTTGGAAAACAATATTGACCTTGATGGTAATAACAAAAAAAGATATTATGGCTTGAATGTTTTTGTTTGCAAAAAAAGATATTAAAGAGAAAAAGTGAAAAAGAGTCTTTCGGAAGAATCTCATTAGAAATCTTTAGAGCGGATTAACTGATTAATACGAACTATTTTTGTTTCATTTCGTTGTCGTTATTAACATTATTACATTACATTATATATATATATATATATATATTTATATATATGCGACGATATTTCCGTAGAACAGCTTGAAACTTTTTTCTCTCCATCATCGTCGGGTTCAATGGAAAAAAAAAATGAATTAAATGAGAGAAAATCTCTTGTGTGTGTGCAGTTATTTTTCCATTATGTTAGACACGCATTCAGTTTGCTTTGGGTATGTTAAGTTTGCGTTATGCGCGCTGTGCCATATTTTGTGGAGAAAGAGATGATAATGCGTGCAAGGTCGTTCTGTATAAATTTAGAAGAAAAGAAATCATCATAAAATGATTGAATATTTTTTTTTTTTTTTTTTAAGTTTACAAACATATTTGTTAAACAAGCAATTTGTTTGTTTGTGTTTTGTTAATAAATTTTCTTAATAAAAACAGGACAGTCTATTATAAAATCCTTTTCATGTCCAGGACAGAAGGAAATACATCCAGTTTGTAATGTAACGATCTAAGACGACATGGAGACATACTTATATATATATATATATATAAGGCGCACTTCAATATAACAATCAAGAGATTTATTAAAGAATTGTAAAAAAAAATTTACTTTTACTTTAAAATACAGGTTAAATATATTTAAAGAAATAAAAAAAAAAAAAAAATAAAATACATTTTACAATTTCTTAGACATATAGAATTAACAAAGAAGTTGTGTAGATTATCAATCTTGGTATTATGCATTGAAAAAATTTCATTTAAAGTTTTTGTTTTTTAAACTTAAGCTATATATATTAGTTTGGGGAAAAAGAAATCCATTATTTTTATATGAACTTCAGAACTTTATTTAACATGCTTCGGATTGTCCGATTTGGGTCAAATATGCACCGTTTTGTTGTAT
>KK351031.1:1229524-1254130 GCA_000671755.1 Glossina brevipalpis
CAGTGTAGCCATCTACCGAAAAAATAATGGATTTTTTTTCCCCAAACTAATATATCTGCTCATCTGCTCGTCTGCTCATCTGCTCGTCCGCTCATCTCTTTGTCTGCTAGTGTGCTCGTCTGCTAGTCTGGTCATCTGCTCGTCTGCGCATCTGCTCATCTCCTCGTCTGCTCATCTCCTCGTCTGCTAGTCTGCTCGTCTGCTCTTCTGCTCTTCTGCTCGTCTGGTCATCTGGGCGTCTCGTCGTCTGGTCGTCTGCTCATCTGCTCGTCTGCTCATCTGCTCGTCCGCTCATCTCCCTGTCTGCTAGTCTGCTAGTCTGCTCGTCTGCTCGTCTGCTCGTCTGGTCATCTGCTCGTCTGCTCGTCTTGTCATCTGCTCGTCTTCTCCTCTGCTCATCTCCTCGTCTGCTCATCTGCTCGTCTGCTCATGTCCTCGTCTACTAGTCTGCTCGTCTTCTCGTCTGCTCGTCTGCTCGTCTGCCCTTCTCCTCGTCTGCTCGTCTGCACGTCTGCTCATCTGCTCGTCTGCTCATCTGCTCGTCTGCTCGCTTTCTCGTCTGCGCGTCTGCTTATCTAGTCGTCTGCTCGTCTGGTCATCTGCTCGTCTGCTCGTCTGCTCGTCTGCTCGTCTTGTCATCTGCTCGTCTGCTCGTCTTGTCATCTGCTCGTCTTCTCCTCTGCTCATCTCCTCGTCTGCTCATCTGCTCGCCTGCTCATGTCCTCGTCTAATAGTCTGCTCGTCTTCTCGTCTGCTCGTCTGCCCTTCTCCTCGTCTGCTCGTCTGCTCGTCTGCACGTCTGCTCATCTGCTCGTTTGCTCATCTGCTCGTCTGCTCGCTTTCTCGTCTGCGCGTCTGCTTATCTAGTCGTCTGCTCGTCTGCTCATCTGCTCGTCTGCTCATCTGCTCGTCTGCTCGTCTGCTCGTCTGCTCATCTGCTCGTCTTCTCGTCTTCTCGTCTGCTCGTCTGCGGGTCTGCTTATCTACTCGTCTGCTCATCTAGCCGTCTGCTCGTCTGCTCATCTGCTCGTCTTCTCGTCTGCTCGTCTGCTTGTCTACTCGTCTGCTTGTCTGCTTGTTTACTCGTCTGCTCATCTACTCTTTTAGATCGCTATGTAACCAAGGTGCTAATAATAATATTCCGATTGCTTCTTTTAACTTATATTCACAAGAGCAGCTAAATTATTATATTTATCCGCGCTCGTGTTTTAAAAGAAAAGAAGTCTTCATTCATTTTACTCGTGTTTTTCTTTATTAAATTACATTATAATGTGAAAATGTCTTATGAGCGTATTATGCTTTGTGTGCAATACGTTGTCAATATATAATTTAATATCAAAATATATATTTATATTATAAAAGAAAACATAAAAGAGCAACAACAACCATGCAAATAGATTCGGTTTAAATCGGATATAATTTTTATTTCTTCTCGTTTAACGTTAGCATTAGAATTTTTATTTATGAATAAATTTTTTTTTTTTTTTGCTATAATAAATAAAAAAGGAGTTCTGCAACGGATGTACGAGTATAAATATATATTTTGGAACACGTGTTTAAAATTTTGAATGCCCTCATGTGATAATGCAACAAGAAAATATTGACAACAATAACACAAACATACAACACACACACATACACGCAACACACCCAATAAGTCAAACAAGTATCGAAGTATTTTAAAGCAAACGTGCCAACGTATTACATGCGTGCGTAAAAAGCTAAGGTTTTCATAGAATTAATAACTATTTACTTTGGTTTTGTGTCTAAAGCGCAACCGCAGTATAACATAACATAATAAATGATGTGCGTATGCATATATATATACGTATTAAAATTGCATAATAAACGGATTTGTATTGACTGACTTTCTGACTTTGTTTTTTCCTTTTAACTTTTAACTCTATTATCATCATGATCATTATCATCATCATCATCATCATCATCATCATCATCATCGTCATTAAGTCTACCAAATGTGGTTTTTGATTTGCATTTAACCACCATTGCCACCGTCAATATTAAATAATTTCCATTTAAAAATATTTCAAAAAAAAAAAAAAAGAAAGAGAAAGAGAAAGAAAAAAAGAAAAGAAATCCGCAAAAAAGTTTCATATAAAAGTCTATGAATGCAGATGAAGAAAAAAAAAATGAAAAAAAAAATAAAAAGTATATGTGACACGTTTAATGATATAAACGGAAAAAGGAAGTTACCAAGAAACTGATATGCCAGTTAAATATTAAATGTTATTTATAACCGTTACCGTTAATAATAATGATATGTTAAAACAATAAAATTAAATATAATAAAATAAAATTAAAGATAACTCCGTTTGAAAACTTAAAACTACATATTGAGAGTCTTAGATCACATCTATCGTTTTAAATAAAATTCTGAAATTATCATTTACAAGAAAATTGTTTCGGGTAAACCGAAGCCATTATGCTTTTCAAAAACCATGACGGTTATCTATGTTTAAAAAAGAAAAAAAAAAAAAAAATAGAACGAGAAGTGATTCCCTTTTTTGTGATAGAATTATAGTGACAGCGGGCTACGAACTAATAGCCCTAAAACTATAGAGTAAATATCCTTTAGCCTTAGTATTGCATTGAAATGGGTTCTTAAGAGTCAACGTTTCTTTCCATATAATCTTACACTCGAATTTCCGGGCATAAGATTAAGAGATCGTTTGTTGCCTTGGTTTGGTCTTATAGCGGAGTATGTTAGCCAAAAAAAAAAAAAACGAAGACAATCTGTCCATCATCTTATAGATGATGTATATACATATGTATGTATGTCTATATGCATGCACGCATGTATGGGTGCTTGGTGTTTTTTTTTGTGGACAAAGTGTGTCAATTATCGATCCTACAACATTTGGGTCTTTGTTGGCAGCTGATATTCGCAATGTAAACTTACAACCCTTGTCTTCGAATGACATTAGAGGCTCGGGGGTTGGCCTCGTTCTGTCGGCTTTATTCTGAAGAAAGACTTGAAAAATCTTGGAGCACTCCTTTCATCCGTTCGCATTCTTTACCATGATTACCGGTAGGTTACCGGATGCAATTTTACTATCCAGAGGTTTGGTAAGCATATTTCTGAAAGATGTCCTAGCTGAACAGAGGAAAACTATGTTCTTTACTTAATCATTTACGCTTTAACACATAACGCATGCGTTGTCTGCTCGTAGATGAACGTGGATGACGTTGGTTCCTTCTTCGTCTGTTTTTTTTTCTTTTCTTCCCTTATGGATATATCACTGCTGTGTCAAGAGCAACCAAGTACATCAAATCAGAGTTGTATTATTTCGTTTGGTATCTCCTATGATCCCGGTGGGTGCCTTATTCCTATTCAAAGTTCGTCATGCTGACTGGATTTATTCTACTGTTTGTTTATTGGTAGAGGTGCATTGGCAAGCAATTTTAACTTTTGATCGTTGCTTCGTTCTTTCTTGTTCCCGTTATAGGGTCCCGCCAAAAAATTTTCTTTTTTTTTTTTGCAACACTTGCCAGCGAAATTTTCACCTTCGGAGTTTCTGCTGTCATCGTCAAAAACTTAAGACTTCTCTTTTTCCCGCTAGTTTTTGGTACAAGGCCAGAATTTGCATCACGTTATCCCGGATTTTTTTGCGTATGATTCTAGCTTCCGCTATTATTATATTTCTTATACAAAGTTTTTATTCTATTTATTTATGATTATATCAACAACAAGAGCGACAAAATCAACTTAGAATCATCTCTATAAAGCAGAATATATTTTGCGTAATGCTTAGGTTCGATGCTTGTGAGTCCATCTCCCGCAAATATAAAAAAATTTCAAGATTTTATTATTTTAGGCAATCGAGCGCCAAATGATTGAAAACATTTCAATAAAAAATTGATAAAGTCTTGGCTTTTGGGTTAATCTTTTCTACCAAAATTTCAGATTAGTAATGGCAGTAGTTTAAGTTATTCGTCAGTCAAGCTTCTTGTTTATTTTTCGAATAAATTTTCTAAACTTCTTAGCCATTGATGCAGATGGAATTCAAATTTAAACTTTTTCCCAAATTTAAAAAAAAAAAAAAATTTAGACGCAACTATATTGGCTTAAGGGATAACAGATAAATAAAGATCTGTAAATAAAACTGATTGTTTGGATGTTATAAATAAAATAATAAGTTTAATATACCTACAATATCATCTGTGGCAGTGGATATAAAAACCACCCTTGAAGCTTTGAAGCCCTAGTTACGCAATTTTTACTTATGCTCTATTGCTTACAAGATTGAGAATGAAACAAGAAAAAAAAAACAAGAATAATAATAATAATAATAAGAAAAAAAGAAAAAAAAACAAAATCAATTCTTGTAAATAAGTCCAAGTGTCGACTTTCTTTTCCTTCATTTGCATAAGTCTAAATGTTGTCTACACCGTGTGTCTTAAGTCGTCTACCTATATTATCTGTTGTATTAAGACTATCGAGAAACGAGAAACAAGTGAAAAAGAAAAGAAGCACAACACAGCAAGCAGGCAAATAAATAAATGAGAATAATTAGAGACACATGTCAGACAATAACCTCCGTTGTTGAATCTAGAACAAAATAATTTCTAAATAATTAAATAATACCATATTAAGTTACCCTCCATATACACCACATACTATAATAAAAAAGAAAATCGATTAATTAATTTAAATTAGAATTCTAGTAAATTATATTTTTTTTTTATATAAAAGTTCTATTAATTCATTTTTTATACATCAAAAAGCCGCCTATTTTCGTATTCGTATGCATAACAGAAAATACTTTTCCAATATATGTATGCATGCTTATGCTTGATTTTATTTGCTTTACTTATAAACAATACGCTTATGTCTATTGTAATTAATTGAATTTGTTTCTGTCTTTGCGCGTTTTTTTTTTCACCCGCTTTATAATAAGAAAATATGTAAAAAATATGTATAAATAACATATAAAGCAACAAACAAGTAAATGAATAAATAACAGTTACCTGAGCTGTGATGTTAGGTAATCTAAAGCATTCGCATTCAATCGTCTTAACATCAGATTGAGAATCAATGTACTGGAAAATGTATTTAGACTACTGTGCTTTTGTATTCGTTTGAACATGTTTTGCATGAGAAATTAGTTCATCTACACTTACGTTTTATTACATGTTTCATTTTTAATTTTTAAGAAAGCTACATATGTATATATATATATATATTAATCAATATTGTTTGTAATGGTTATTGAGTATTTAGAGTTTTCTTTATTATTAAAAATTGTGTGTTCGTTATGATATCAAACACACACACACACCATTAGAAGATGATGATATCAACTAAGCATTGGTATTATAGAGTTAGCAGCTAGCACGGAGTTTATTAGAAGATGTAGAAAAGTTCGTTTTATACTTCATATATATATATATAAATATATATTATATACATGTTGTTTTTAGAAGAAAAACATTGATTCCAAATTTTTCTTTGCGTAAGCCTTCCGTCACGTTTCTTTAGTTCGCACACAAATTGTGTAAAAAGGTTGCATGAGAAATTTTTGAAAAAAATTCTTTTATTATTAATTAATTTCCTTCCTAAAGTATAAATAGAGCATAAATTTATTTAATCAACCTATAACTAACTAATTATAATTCTTGTTCCTGATTAAATTGGATCGATGAGACTTATTCTATCTATCACGTCTCTATTACCATAATCTCAGTTCATTTGTATTTCATTTAGAAATAAAAACACGTATATTTTGAATGACTTGTCTTATTTTTAAATATGAAATAAACTATAATATATAATGATATATATATAAATGGATAAGATCGACCATTAAACATTCTAAACACTAATTTGCCGATATCTTCATTTTTGCGGCCAGGAGAATATTTATCACAGACATTACACAGATGGACAGACGGACATGCTTAAATCGTTTATAAATTTGATACTGATCAAGAATATATATACTTTGTGGGATCTCCGAAGTTTCCTTTTGATAGTTACAAACAAAACCTCACCTTCGGTGGTGAGTATAAGAATTATATTAGGTGCTTGCGTTAAATTTTGGTCAGCAACTTCTTAAGATAAAAATGATAAAAGTAAATGGGAAATACCGGGTATACATAATGGTTAAATTCGATGATTTTGAACTTTCCTCTAATATTATTCAAATTATATTCAGTGTATACACTAATCATGGAACGTTTAGAATTGAATTTTCGACGTTCATTACTTTTGTTGTTTGATTTAAAGAAATCTGCTGCCGAAGCTTTGCTTCCATCTAAAGGAGTATAATTCTTATGGGAGACTGTGAAATGATACGCAATCCAGATTTAGTAAAATTATTTTTCTTCTCAAAAATCGTATTATTTTCTCCACTCACTTTTGTTATAGAATATGAAAAAAAAGACACTTTATTACCGCATAAACGCTTCAGTGCTATAAGTATTGTTATATGAGAGAAGCCCAAAAATAAGACTTATGTGGCCCAAATTTGATACAATTCATTTTTAATGCCGCAGTCTTCTTCGTAGAATATGAAGGCTCGCTTTTTATAGGAATGATTATGTGGAAATAGATTGAAAAAAAAAAAAAAATCCCAATCGATCTAAATTTTTCAAATCTATTTGAAATACCGAAATACTACTATTTACTCGGGATTTTTGTCACGAAATTTCAAATGTTGAAAATTTTTTCTTATAATGGCTCTTTATGGGCTGTGATCATATCTTGTAGGGTAAATGCCATGGAGGGGGGGTGGGGAGGGGTGTTGGGTTGGGTGGGGGGGTTTACAAATTAGATGATAATCTTTAACACACATTTTCTTTGTGATTTAAGAAAAATTCTATTCTTCTGAAATTTTTCTGTTTTTTTTCTAATATCTTCTATTGTTTTAAAGTATGCAAAAATGAGTTACTATCACACTGTACATGCAAAACAAGTCTTAAAATATACTTTAATGCGATCACTTCTATAAGTACAACACAACCAGTTTTCAAATATTATAAAATTAGTAGCATAATGGATAAGACATTTTCCCACTTACACAAACCTATGTATAACAGCAGCTGTTCGCAAAGAGCAACAAGAACACCAACAATTGCACACAGCAACAACCGTTGAAAATATATCGTTTCTCGTTGCTTAATACATGTTGTTGTCATTTGTTTTTTTTTTTTATTTAACTGAGTTTATTTTCAGTAAATGTTTTTTTTTGTTTTATTTTGATTTTTAATTGTTTTTCACAAAGCTTTTCTTTATCTAAATGATTAAATGCTGATGTGTTGTGGTCTTTATTGTTGTTGTTGTTATTATCTCACATTGTGCTACAATCATGGATTAATATTTATATCATCAATACCAACAGTTTCTGTATTGATTTTGCAAGCCAACCATTTTCAGTGCATTATTTTTTTTTTTTTTTATGTATATGCGCGAACTCTCGCGTGTTTGTGTGTATGTGTGTCCTCTGTGTGTTGAACAAGGTTGTTTAAGGTAAACTACTTCATTGTAAATTTAATAATACAACTATTTAGGTGTTCTTATCTATCTCTCTATACAACTGCTTGAGAACTATTATTTGATGTGCAATAAAAATTGGGAGATCAATTAATTAATTTTCTTTTATTTTATTTTGCTTTTTCCGTCAATTTATTTTCAATTAAAAAAAGTTAATTAGATAAGTGATTTTCTAACGTTAAAAACTGTGAAACTACTAAAAAAAAAAAAAAAAAATTTCTTCTTACGCCCATTTTGTTTAAGAATACGGTCATAATCCATTTGTTCCTTCATTTGTATATACGTATTCTTGAAGAGTTAAGTTAAGTAAACACAGTATTCAAGTCGATACATCCATTCGTCCGTTCGCCACTTTGTTATGTGAAAGCTGCATAACCATAAAATTCCAAATAAGGGATCAAAGTTTAATTTTTCTTAATTATTGCCACCAAATCAAGTTAGAAATTCATTACGATCGCATAATAAAAAAATTAAGAGACAAAAAATAGACGAACTATACCAACTATTGATCTCAATACTTTTTGTTATAAAAATATTTGTTAAAGCACCCTCCCTTAAAGCTTGATTTGACATAAGTAATTTTCAAGATATTTACTAGTAAATACTGCAAATTTTTATGTACGGAGTTGCGGCATGTTGGGTATTAGAGGTTTACCCCAAAGGCGGGTGTAACTTTCTTAGTTGTGTATCTTAAACTTAAAGCCGGTTTATATGTCGATTTCGCGTTTGACCAAAACAAACATTTTGTGTGGTGCACATTCTCACTAAATATCCTCAAGCAAAGTTTAATATTAATATAACTGAACAGAGATGCAAAGTTTAGTAGAACTGTACTTTTTTTAATAGATTACGTGAAAAAAAAAAAAACAATACCATAGTACTCTATTAACTTTTAATTTCATGAGATATGAAACAAACTAAGCACGATAAGGTAAACGTATAATTAATTAATTATTAATGAAAGTTAATGCCCGATATATAATAGTTTGTAAGTAAAAAAAAACTTAATATATCTCATGATTATCAACACAGCTAAAACTATATATAAATATATATAATCGCCTTTAAATTCAAACATTTGCGATGCAAATAAAATGCTTTCAGAACTCCTTAACAAATTTTTAGCAAAAAATGGATCTATTGATGAACAGGATTTTAAATTAAACTCAATTTGTAAATAAAATTGTTGTTTTAAATTTTTTATTCGAAAATCAAACCAATTTTTGCAGTTGATACGTGAAGAAAGCACATATAAGAATACGAAATGGATGTTAGCCCTTCTCAAGCAAATTAGAAAATTCATTAGAGATATTGTGATATAAAAATCGATTAGGGTCATCTAATAGTTCCGGGTAAATATAATCCTACAGACGACCTATTGAACCTTACGAAAATTAGAAGAAAACCTTACGATATCTTGTTGTACGCGTTAAAAAGTTTACACAAAGAACGGTTTTATATATAGTCAGTCAGTAGCAGCTCAAGAGCAACAAAATCGCCACCAGATGTTAAGCAAGCCGTGATAAACTTGAATAAACATAAACAAGTACGGAAATTGTATACGCTTTTAGTCGAATTTTAGATACCACCATCGCTTAAGTTAAATATATGAAAATTATGATTTTTTTTGTTTGTTTTTTTCCCCCTAGTTCTGATAATTGGCTAATTGTTATTTTTTTTTTAATTGATTACGGTATGCTTTTCATAAAACCGATAAGTATTTGTACCAGATTTCAATTAGCCGTCTATTTTTGCGGTTTACTATAAGGAAAGGTTTTAAAGTTTCCGTTATATTTTTTGAGGTTATTTCACTTTTTTAGATATCGAACGCGACTTTATGATTCGATCCCTTAGTCAAAATATGAAATTAGTAATTTTTTCATTTCGTTTATAATAATATTCAGATATGAGGGGAACAGAATAGAATAGAATAATATATATATATATATATAATATAATATATATAATATATATTTATATATATATATATAGTCATTATATCCTCTTATTTTGCTTTGTTTTTAAAAGTGTACAAGACACGAAATGTGATATAAGAAGATGCAATTGGTTCAATTTATTTTAAACCTGAAAAAAAATTGGGCACGATTTGATTGGAAGCAAGATTTCTACCTAGTTATCGTTAGAAAATAGAGATTAAAAAAAAAGGAAAAAAAAATATTAACACTTACCAGCAGTACATATGAAATTTTAATGAATTAGTTAAGAAAAAAATTTCATATTTTAAATTGCTGAAATTGCTTAATGAACACGCCCCAAATTATGTAAAATTTGGTATTTTCACGAACAAATTACACCTAAGCCGGGCGATGAGTGTCTGACATGTACACCAAAGCTGATATAATGTTTTGTTTTGTTTTTCTCTCATTTTTTTTTCGCTCTCTTTCTTTCTCTATCACTCTCTGGTTTTTTTATTTTCGTTTGATTGTCTATTCAAAAATGTATATGCAAGTGTGTTTGTCATTTTCTTATTGAGCGAAAATATTTTTTAATGCGTTAGATGATTTTTAACTTCGTACGAGATAACAGCAACACGCTTTGTAACGACAAAAGGATTTTCTTTCGTTTTTCTTCTTTTTATAGATTGAAGAAAAACTTTCGTTTATTGCGGTTTTTTTGCTAACGTGTTTGAATTAACTTCCGTTTTTTACTTTATTACGTGATTCAATTTTTTTTTCTCTTTCTGTTTTTAACGGATCTTTAAGTATCGTTTTGTGTTTTGTGAAAAATGCATTTAATAAAACGCATTTATTGTTACAATTATTTGTATTTTCGCCATTTTTGTAATCGACATGGAATTGCTTTAGTTGGCAACACTTGAATTACAAGTAAAATAATTTCTTAACCGTCTTGTCCACACACACACTGTCATCGACATTAAAAATAAAAAAAAATAAAAATAAAAATAAATAAATAAATAAAGAATAAAAAATGATATAAAACTAACCCCCCTAACACACTGTATTCAAATGATCAAATAAAACCAAAGTGATGAAATAAAAAATTAATAATCATTCCATGCAAGAATGAAATTTTCATAAATTAAATCACACACAATGCAAATGAATTCATATTTTCGGAGTTTATTAGCGTCATGAAAAGATCTCATTAATGAAAAGATATTTTTAAGTGTCTCGCAATAGCTCTCTTTCTTTCAATTTTTGAACCTTTTGTTTATTTGTTTTTTCTTTTTTTTTTATTTATGCGGCTTAAGTGGCACTTATTAATAAAGTTGAAACCTCTAATAAAAATCTTGAAATGAAAGCCCCCTTCAATGTGTTTACAAAAGTTAACATAAATAAATAAATAATAATAATAATAATTAAGCGTAAGATAATTCTTCTTTACAGTTGTATGTGAGTACATAATTGTATAATAGCGTAGTGTGACGTAAAGTATATAAAAATAAACAATTAAAAAAAAAAAAAGAATTATTTTAACATATTACGGAAAACGTTCTTAAGAAATCTCTAAAGGTTTAATATAAAATTACTTAACGTCAAACAAAGCAGGAGATGATCTACCATGTGTAAGATCTAAAGAAGAAGTAAAACATGTGCTATAAAGTTCCTTTCTTTAAATAATGGACGTTGTTGGCTTTCGTCATCATATTTCGTAGAACAATTAAGACAACCTTCGATCTTATTTTGTGTCGATGTAACAATTTCCATAATTTCAGATCTCGGTAGAATGTCAATGTCATACTTGGTTGATAGTGAAAAGTTAGTTTTTGTGTACAAGTTGTAAGAAATCGTATTTTTCGGAAAATTCGAAAAAAGGAAGTTCAAGTGTCCTAGTCCATAGCATGTTTAATTGATATGTGTCCAGGGATCTTACAATAGAAAGGGTTGAACTTAGATACTGAGGGTATAAGAAGCTTTATTTAGGAGTCAAAATACAACTCTTTGTTCTTCACTTTATTCGCAACAGTTGTACTTACTTCGATATGGCTTTTAAATGACATCTATCCGTATATGAAGAGAAACCTTAAGGCAGGCTAATAATAATCAGAAAAATTCTTTAGCAACAAACCAAGTTCATCTTACTCCTAATCGTCAATATTGATCAGTCGAATCAAGTTTCATATTTTCCACATGTCTTCCCTATCTTCTCCTATATTATTTTCTTAACGTGCTGCTCTTCGCGTCTATTACCAGAAAAGAGGGAAGAGGAGGTTTCTTTTTCTTCTGCTTTCATATTAAAGCCGAAATAGATTGGCGTTGCTAATCAGTATAATTCTTATTCCTAACTAACTGCGATCATTTCGAATAAAAATATTCCCACATTCCCTAACCTATTCCCTAAGTTATGCTAAGAAGTCAGATGATCAGAATATAATATAAACTTAAACTGAACTAGATATACTTATATATAGCACTATCTTACTGTCTGAAACGCATAAAACTTGTATGAGCCAAAACAAGCCATCGCCTTTGGTCCTCACAAAATAATAAAGAGAAAAGGCGAACAATTTTTATATCAAGCGGCAGACAGATATATTTAGGTCGCCTCACAGAGTCTTAATGTGTCGTCTACGGAAGCATTTCCATGTGCTACAAATAGAATGCCAGAAGAAAAGTGTGTTTATTAGGAATGATTTCGGAGAAGGTGCACATAAATGTCAATATTAATTAACTTCTATCCAAGGCTTAATTAACGCGCTAGCCACTCTTTTCAGCGACAAAAGTCGCTCCGTAGGCAATTTGTTCTGCAAATAAAACATGAGAGTAAAAAAGTCATTATGGAAAGGCATGGGCCATTTATTCGTAGGTGCATGTGACTAAAAATCAATCTGCGTTGTTGTGTGCGTTATTGTGGGTTGTTTTCCTTCCTTACTCTTTAAGTATTTTTTGGCGAACAGTTTACAATCTACTCAGACTAGATTCTTCTACTATCTTTTGAAAACATTTTTGTGCATCATATGCAGTTTTTCTGAGAAAAATAAATATTTTTCGGATCAAATTCCTTTAGAGGCAAACAATTTTTCTATTTATGAACTTTACATTCTCTGGCGGAATGATAAAATAAAAATATTTTAATTCTAAGTATAAAGGACAATTTAATGAAAATGGAGACATAAAGGTAGTATGACTAGATATCATAGTAGTTTTTTTTTCGTTTACTCAAAAAGGTCTTTCGATTTTGAATTGAATTTTCCTCTAAGCTTTAAGCTTTTGCTGAAAAGAAAAGTTGCTTATTATAAACCCTAACCTGAATAAGGATGATAAGCGACTGTAGGCTGCCGTCAGTGAATTGTGTGTGGGCTAATTATGGGTTTGGTAGCAAATTTTTCTTTTCACTTGAATTCCTATTTTGAACTGAAAATATAAAAGTTGAATAAGTTAAATGATTAAATAATTCTTTAACAATATTTCCATCTATTTATAAAGAAAATATAAATCAGAGTTGAATGAAAAAAAGTCTCATGGTAGATCATATTATGTCTTAGTTCTTGATTTATGATATACTGCCTATAGCACTAAGATTGAGTTTTATGCGTGCGTGTACACAATAAAAGCGAACTACATTTAATTAAGTCCTAGTCGCTCAATAAAAGTACCTCTTAAATTTTTGGTTGAGCGTATTCAATTAAAATTAAACAGATTACAAACCACACACACACACAGACATAAGTGCTTAACATAATTTATATTTTGCTGATTCAAAAACAATTGTTGAGAATATTTGTTTGTTTATATCATAAATTTAAATAAAATATTTAATATAATTTGGCGTACATACATTACGGGGAAAGGCGATATATACTTTTTTGCCGCTTGTTAATGCTCCGAAAATACGCAAAAGAGACCTTCATAAAGTGTTTATATATTTTTGATTGGCGTGAGATTTTAAATCCGTTTGGTTTATTAAAAAAAAACCCTAATACATAAATCAAATAACACAAAACTTAATGTGAAGACAAGAAAAAAGAAGAAGAAAAAATGTTTATGTCGATAAATTGTGAAACTTAAGGGCCACTGGGTGGGTCACTGTAACAGACTAAAAAAAATAAGACTTTCTTGACAATTTTTTTGGACCAAGAAGAAAGGTAATAAAATAATAATAATGTTTGAAGAGATTACTAAGAGCATATCTTTAAGTGGTAGAAAAAAAAAACATTATTTTAAAAATATATTAAAAAAGTAGAAAAAAGGGCGGAACGAATCGTTTTCGTAAGGCATCTTCAATTAAAGAACCTTTGCGGTGTACGCCTTTTTTTATTTTTGAAAATTTGATTTAAAAAAAAAGGGAACATGTAAGAAATTTATATTTAGCTCTGCCGAATATTTTTTTAGACGCTCCATCTTTATCTCAAAAAAAGGGAGAAGAAACAAAATTTTAATAGGTGGGCGCGGCAATTTTTTTTTTTTTTGGTGATTTTTATGGAAGACCGTGCAAAACAGACAGAAAACAGACATGCTTTTAGCTTACACTGTAATTGTGGCCAAATTGGAAAAATCCCAATTTGAAAATTCCCATCTTTAGAGGAATTCCAATTGGGATGATCTCCAATCGGGAGAATTTCGAACTTTGGAACATTTCTAAGTGAAATAATTTCTATTTTCCAGACGGATACGTCTAGGTGGATTCCGAATTTGATACTGATCAAGAATATATACATTTTATGTGGTTTCAGAAGGATCTTTCTTAATGTTACACATATTTTCACGAAAAGAATTAAATTTCAATATTCTATTATATCGAGTGGGCGAAGTCGATCCTTTCCATTTTTGCACAGACAATACGGGATAGCTAGCGCAACATTTTTGGAAACTTTTCTAATTCTACGTGCTGTGGTCTACGAATAATGAGCAAAAATCCAATTTTTTTTTTGCTTCCAAAAGTACAGGTTTTTTTAGTTTACGTCGTATTGTGGGTGCGTTTTTGGACGGATTTCGCCCATTTTCAATACAAATCTACGTGCAAGAACTTCCAATGTTTTTGCGAAATTTGAAAACGATACTTTCATTTTTGCGACCAGGAGAATGTTTACCACAGATGGACAGACGTACATCCTTAAATCGATTCTAATTTTGATGCTGATTAAGAATATATATACTTTGTGGAGTCTCCAAAGTTTGCTTTCGGTAGTTACAAATCAAATGATAAAATGAATATACGCCTCATCTTCAATGGGGTGTATAATAAAAACACGCATTTTTTGAACGAGTTGTGATATTTTCGTTGCAATTGCAGTTGTAAACTACACATGTTCCAATTAAGTATGGAATAAAATAAAAAAAAAATAAAATCCGGCAAATGACCTTCGCGATTCTGGTGACGGACCATTAGTCCTTTTATGAAATTTTCGATGACATTTTGATCAAAATTTGGCTGTATCTCACCGATGAGGCGTTAGATCTCGGCCTTGAGTTCTAAAATTGTTTCGAGTTTATTCGTCAAAAAACCCGAGATTTCAGAAAGAAACAAATCGCACCGCGTTAAATCGTATAATATTGTCTGAAAATTGTTGCTGCAATAAATCGTTTGTTTCATGCGCAGTATGGCAGATGGCGCCGTCCCGCTCAAACTACATGTCATTCAGATTCATGCTGTCCAGTTGAGGCGACATGAATTTCATTATCATGTTCCTGTGTACCGGAGCACAAACGAATGCATTCACAATCACTGCAATTCCGGTCATATATATAAAAAAGTAAGATCCAATCACATGCGTCTTGAGTAAAATCTGCACACTACATTTCGTCGTTATGTATGCATTTATATCTCATCCATCGCACAAGGATTTTCTGAATCAAAAAAATTTAAGAGTTTAGTTTATTTACGAAACCATTCAAATGGAAAACCGCTTGATCGGTGAAGAAACCTTTTTTTGAAGAATCGTCTGGGTTTTCACAATTGTAACGCGTTCTTCTTTTGTATAGCGCTTAGCACTTATCTAATAATCGGAACAATAATAATAGAGTTGCCACTTGCATGAAAAACTATAATGATACAAAATTGGAATTTTGCAATCACGTTTTATAAGCATCATCATTGAGATACTTCACCGTCTAAACGCTTTCCTTTCCTTCAGGAAACTAAGAAATATTCTTTTTAATAAGAAACTGTTCTGGCTAAACAGGAAGTGGTGCTATTTAGTAATGTTTTTATTCACCTAAATTCAAATTCAAGTTAGTTGCGGATACCCTGCATAGAGGTCAAGCAGATATGAGTAGACATTTAACAGTTCGTCTTAAGCACATATTGTATTATTCAGTTCTGATTATTTATTATGAAATTAAAAAAAAATCATTTTTCTCTCTTTTTTTTTTTCTTTCTCAATCTTTCTATCTCTCTCTTTCTCTCTCTCTATTTCTCCTGATCTCTCTTTCTCTCTCTCTTTCATTCTTTAGTTATGATTTTTCAGTGTGTAAGCGATTAAAAATTTCTTCATACTTTTTTCCCTTTTTTGCATTTATTTCTTTCATAGACTGTGAGTACGTTTGTTTTCTTCAGAAATGTTTTTCTTTTTTTTTTTTTTTTTTTGTTTTCTTTGCAGGCATTTGGGCTCTTATGCATTGCAGTCGCATTGCCCATGAATTTAGTTTTCAGTGATCGCATTTTCGTTGATTAATCGTGACTAGTTTGAGCTTTTTTTTTCCATTTGTTTAAAAAATTCTAGTTTAATGTTCTTAAATATAATTTGTGAAAGAAGCAAAAAATAAAGTAAATAAATAAAAGAAAAAACAAAGAAAAAAAAAAGAAAATATAATTTAGCTAAGTTAGAAAAATAAAATTTAAAAAGTAAAGGCGTTGATCATATTTTCAGTGTAAATTTCACGAACATATTTGTTTTTGATGTAATAACAATAATTTTTGAAAACATTAAAAATAAATAATAAAAAAAAAAGAATGAATTATGTTGCGAAATATGTAAATGAAAATAAAAAGTCATTATATAAGTACAGATACCGCGCTAACGTTTAGTATAACAAAAATAAGAATAAATAGTAATTTTATGAAAAATCCTAAATAACTAAACGTTCGTACCGACACCGGAGTTTTGGTAAAAATATTGATAAATCAGATAACCTTGCCTAAGTAAACTTTTCGCATTTGTAATTACATATTTTTCAAAAAAAAAAATCGCTTACTACTTGACGGATATTGAAATTTGAATAAATCATATATGCAGAATAACTCGAATAGGCGGAATAATACGCAAAAATGTGCTTACAATTGCATTTAGAGCAGAAAATAAATCTTAGTAAATATGTTAAATTTTTTTTATAAATTATTTTCCTTCGTAAAGAATTTTTTTTTTTTTTTTTTTTTTTTTTTTTTTTTTTTTTTTTTTTTTTTTTTAAACCAATTAATTTTCTTTACCTGTAATTTTTCAATTTCCAAACACATATCAATCTTTGAGTGACGTTAAGTTAAGTTTTTTTGACGTAATAACTTGATGTCTCTCCGCTATATATGTACCGGCTACATTTTAAAGTTGGTACAGAGTTCTTAGCTATTGGTGTACAGTTATTATATGTATTGTTATATTAAATTAACTAAAACAACATTCATCTTCAATTCATGGCTATTTGATATCAATCATTTTTATTGTCTTTGATCAAAGGATTCATCATGAATTTTGAAATTTTAACTGAATTTTTGACTATTTAGCTAGCTAAGGATAAAGGAAAAAAATAAAAAAGAGCTTACTATTCTCTTTACCATCGTAGATTACAATGATTGTTGTACAGAAAAAAAAAAAAAAAAACTATAAAAGATTAGAAAGGGTCCTCCTCCTGTTCTATAAAATTTCAATTTATATATTAAATGTGAAATTTATTAATTTCTGCAATCTCAGGAAACTACATAAAATGAAGAAAAAAAATTAAAAAAAAAAAAACAAAAACACTGATATTAATAATATTCATTTTCTCATATATATTTGATTGTTTCGAAAAGTGAAAGAAATAAATTTTGATTTAAAATGAAAATTTTGTATATATAAAAGAGTTTGAATTTTTTTTTGTTTTGTTGGTCTGCTTAAAGCTTGCATTGTATTCAAATTAGATAAAAACAAATTTAAGGAGAAAAAAACAAAAAGCTAAAAATTAAATATCATGTTGCACACTTACTCTGCAATTAAACTAGAAAAGCGCAAAGCACAAAAAACAATATCTCGTATTGTCCGTCCTCAAATTTCGAAATATTATGGAAAGCGTAAAGAGACAACGGTATAACGGCACAAAGAAACAATAGTTTTAATTATGAACTCGAATTATAAGAAATTTAATATACTTTTCAGTTAAGAAAAAAAAAAAAAAAAAAAAAAAACCAAGAAAACCCGTTGTCACACATTTCTATAAAATAAGTTATTAAATATGAAAAGTAATTAGTAGTTGAAAAAAGTCTTATTTATAAACTTAACTAATATATAATACATATATTTTATGAAATATTTTTTTTTTCTATGTTCTTATCATTTTATTTCCTTTTAAGTTGTGAAATGTAAAATTCAAGCTGAAGAGGTATCATTTTATACAAAAACATAATTTTGAACTTTAATCTTAAAAATATTTTGCGCTGATAACAATTGTACGCACTCTACCCCCTCGAAAAACTCTAAAAGCTATGAGTGATATTCTAATTGCATCACTCATTTATCATTTATAATAATAAACGACTGAGAAAACTTTAGAAGGAAAATTTACACAAATAAATGTATCATGTGGACTGTGTGGCCTGGTATTTATTAATGAATTTAATAACGTTCGCGTATATTGAGTATTAAAATCTTCTTCCTATATTCAATGTGGCCAGAATTGTGCGAGAGAAACTTGAAATTTTGTTTTGCATATTTCGTTAGTTGTCATTCATTAATTTGGCTTTTTTTTATATATATATATATCGTTTACAAAACATTTGAGCGCTTAAAGAACACAGAAATTTTCTTAATATTTTCATCAAGAGCAATAATTTTTGCTTTATAATTGGCCTTAAGTGATGAATACGCTAAAGCTGCTCGGAGTTAAAGTTTTCTTTAGTTTTATTAGGTCTACAAATAAAATCTTGGCATTTTTTTTTTTTTTTGTAAATAAATTTCAAATTAATTGAAAATTGTTAGAGAAAAAAAGTTGTTATCAATCGAAGTAACCATCATTATTATCTAAGGTCTTTTGCCATTTAGGTGCTAGCGATTCAATCTTTATAGTTTCGAGGTGAGATAATTATCGACTCATTTTCCCATCTTCAATTTTCTTTGAGCTGCTCTTCCTTGTATATATGATTGCATGATCGATCTGAACAAGTAATAATTTGAAAAAAAAAAACCAAGTCTGAAGAAGTTTTGGTTCCCTTGGGATAAGTTCTGTCAGATCAAATTAAAGATCATTTTCTAGGTTGTTTGGCTATATATAAAATCTTATTTTCTTATATTTCGAGTTCCTTTGTCGTAAATGTTTTCTCTTTTTCCTCAAGCGTCTCACTTATTATTTTGATTGATTGAGCTTCATATCGTCTCACTTCTTTGCGGTGAAGAAAAATTATTTTTCGACTACCTTTGCCCTTAAATAAGTTTTTTCCCTCAAGTGTTTCACTTATTTTGATTGATTGAACTTCATATCGTTTGTTTAGATATAACGATTTCATCAAGCTTTACAAGTTCATGGTAGATGAGTTATTTCCAATTCTCTTAAAGACACGCTATCACTTTAAGAATATGAATATTCAGATTTCTAAGAGATATAAATGGTTACTCTTCGATTAACCCATGCTTTTTCTTTGTTTAGTTTTCTCTTCATCGTATAATATTACTTGTGATCATCGTCTTTAATAATTTGGTGATCCTTTCCTTTCCTTCCTTTTATAATTGACTTATCAGTAAATGCACAAGCAGATCTTAACTCTTCGATTTTTGTGTACTTTTTGTTTACTTAACGATTCTTTTCTCTGTATCTCTCCCATTATAATCGAACTAAAATTGTTTATCGATTTATTTGTAACTATATAGAAAGACATTTTTGCGTCGAATTAGTTTTTGAATTTCTTTATCCAACGGCTTTGGAGGAGCACTATCGTCTTTAAGACTAAAATTCTTTGTTTTTCTTCTACTTAACATTTCTACTCTAAGCCAACTTAATCATTTCCCTAAATTCAATTACGTTTTCTCCCAGATTAAAACGAAGTAACATGCAAAGTCCTAAATTCTGCCGGTTGGCATATCCATCTCCGTGTATTTTTTGATAGAACCTGAACGAACGATAGCTTATAAATTGAAACATTCTTCAGATTTAGATTTTAGCAACTATTTCCCGTCCACGAAAATTGAAAAAGATGCTCACTGGAGAGAGATATAAATCCAATAAAGAGATGAACACCGAAACTATAGGGTATATTGAAGGGTTAGACAAATTGTTTCATAAGAAAAGGTTTAGAAATGTTAGGGAAGAGCGTTAGAATTGAATCTATTACAGTTTTAAAATTAAAATTAAAATTTAAACCAAAAATTATAATTAAAATTAAAATTAAAATTAAAATTAAAACAAATTAAAATAAAAAATAAAGAAATTAATAATTTGATCTTTAACCTACGAATTTATTACTGGCCATACTCGGCTATACGGTTGTTCAACGTAGCTCGTTGCTATAGATGACCAAGTTTTAGATATAATTGTTGCGAATACGAATCAAATCGGTTTATATATATCGTAAGATAGAGAAAGCGAAATTCCTTACCAAAAAGTTTACATGGTTAAGTTTTTTCAAAGTATGACTCTGCGAAGGAAGATTCGATTAAAATAGCACGATCCGTATTACTTGTTAAGATTATTCTTTTACTTGAACTTAAAATTCTTTTATTTTATAAATTTTCTTTCGTTTCTTCACAAATCAAAATCTTTTTTCTAATTTGATATAAAAGTGATTCTTCTTTTCTTTCTTCTTCTTCTTCTTTGTTATAAGCAACCAAGCATTAAATTATGGTTTTCCCGCCATTTACCTGTTCAAGAAAAAAAAAAAAAAAAAAAAAAAAAAAAACATTTTTAATGTAAGTTTTGCGGTAACACGTAATTGATTTTGGCTAGAAATAGAATTCCAACCATAAGGTCTAAACGTTCAGTTTGCATTTATTGCACGCTCCGCTTATTTCGTTATTTTACTTAGAACTTACGCGACTACTTTTCATACTTAAAATATGTTAAACCGCGAACGATATTTTAGCAATAAACAGTTTTATAAGTTAATTTTGTAGAGAAGCGCTGTTTAAAGCAAAAGTGTTCTCTATGAAATCAAAAAGTAAATCGAAAGGTTAAGAAATGTCAGTAATTTTTCCAAAATACTTAATGTCTGGCTCATGTGTACACAGTTTCTTATTTTGTTAATTTTTTAACAAGTTATGGTACATGAAATGTGTTCATCTTTTTTAAATTATTTTTTAATTTTAAAACCGACCATTTTTTATTATTATTCTAAATCCATTATCGATGGCGGTATTCTCCATTTCTGTTTTGGTCAAAAAATTTCAAAAAACATTTTTTTATTCCGGTATACTTAGCACAGTTCATTTTTAAACTTTCATCGAATTGTTCATTGTTCTAATTACGACCGATGTTCGTCTTAAGGGATTGCAGGGGTGTGAAGATAAATTCGAATTTAACTAGCAAAGACATTTACCATTAACATTAACGAGCTCTGTAAAAGCATTAACATAACTCTGTAAAGCAATAAGCGTTAAACTATATTTGGATTTGGAAGCCCACTTCGTTCAAATTAAGATACCTAGGAAACTTTTGTCAACGTCATATGAATCTACATGGAACAGCCTTTAAAATAATATATGAAATATATAGCCGCTATTTTAGTGAATTCCTTTCAATAAATGCTTGAATATCGATATATCAACGGTAGCCGACCAAAAAAAAATACCCATTTTAGAGCTTCTAGTGCGGCCAAACTAAAAAATTCCAACGATATTCACATACATCACCTGAATGTGTATGAAAATACCTTATACAGTTGTAAGTTATTCCAAGAATATTCTGCAATATATAAACTGAACGTTTTAATTTCAACAAAATTAAGAGTTTTTTTTAAATTAAAATTCAGATACTAGGACCGACCTGAAAATGGTATATTTACAATCATAATAATTATAATATATTAGAGAGAGGATTTTTTTCTTCAAATCTAATATAGTTTTTAATGGATTTCTGTTAAAATTGATACGATAATACACATACGGACGGACGATTTCTTTCGATTCAAAATAAATTTATCTGTGAATGAATCATATTTTTTTTTATTGTCCTCACCAGTAGTAGTAGTAGTAGTAGTAGTAGTAGTAGATGAGAACGCTTATACACATGAAATAATAAAATTGAAATTAATTAAAATAAATAAATATTTTACCCTGCATCTGTGTGTTCTTTCAATTTTTTTTTCTTTTTTTATCTTTCATAAAAATGACATTTTTATGCCACACACACATATATATATATATATTTTATTCGTTAGTGCATGCATATCTTGCTTCTTCTATATGATAAAATTTATTTTTCTAATTTTGAAAAATCATAAAAATTTTTATAACATGATGATGTTAGATAAGTTACTACTGACTGATTCATGCATGCATGTGTGTATATATGAACGTTTATGTAATTTCCCTTGAAAAATGGATGAACACATTTTTTTTCAAAAGAAAATTTATTTTGATGCAATAATTATGTGTAGGAAAGTTGGTATGCATGTGTGTATATGAGTGAGTGTGTATGTGTGTGTGTGTGTGTTTTTTTTTGTGTTTGTCTATATAATTTTGCGTACATTGAAATCATGAACATTTGATGTCTGATCTATTTGTCATTGAAATTTGTAATGACATTGATTCGTTCGATTGCCAGTCAAGTCAGTCAGTCAGTCAATATAAGCTGAAAGTGATCTTTATTCGTTAATGTAAGACAGACTGGGCATTTAACTTTTCTTTAACATTTTCGCAAGCCTTTTATTAAACACTTATCATTACAATGCTAGGCTTATTAAAACATTTATTTAAGACAGTACATGTTTTGTACGTGTGTGTGTGTATGTGTGCGAATTAAACGGCGAATATATTGTGTGTACATATGTATAAATGATTGTACACACATTAACAACGAACGGTTAACTTCTCTCTACAACTTTCACTTATATCATTTTTAGTGTGCAGCGTGTGTGTGTGTGTGTGTGTGTGTGTTTATATATGTTTATATATGTATATATACATATATTTGGGTGTCATTACTGGCAACAACAGCAGCAATAACATACCATTTCTACAGTCTTCTGTGCATTATTACATCGCCATTATCAAGCGACAAGTGAATTTAAAAACAAATGCATTTAAAATGAAAATTGAATGTTAATGTTTCTTTTTTTTTTTTTTTGTTTTTTTTTAAACACGTTAGTGTGGCGGTAAAATTAAGAAAAAGAAAAAAAAACTAATAATCGTACATACATATATGCCTTAAATGTGCTATAAACGCATTTGACAACCCACTGAATTGACAGGGATCAGCGCGCTCAACACTTGAATAGTTTAGCAAGTTTTTTTTCTCTGTCCATAAATGCATTTAAATGATTTCTGGAATTTTTCCAATTTTTTTTCTTCTTTCTTCAGCTGCAGAAATTTCCATAAATTGTTGTGTTTACTTTTGTTTTTTGTTTTCTGTTTTTTTTTGTTGTTGTCTTAGCTTCCGCCCTATTACATATTCTTGTTTTTTTTTTTTTAATTTAGTTTGTTAGGAAGATGATGATGTCCATACATACAATTAAACATGTTATGGGTAGTTTAGGCGAAATGTGTGTAGCTATACAGTCTGGCTTGTTTGGTCATTCGTCACACGTGCTATCTTTTGTTTAAAAACTCTTGTAGGTTTAACTTCAAGGCAACCAAGCAGAAATTTATTTCTATTTTTTTTTTTTTTTTTGTATTTTCATACATCTATTATTGTTAAACGCAAGGTGTATGCTAAGTTTCTTATTCTGTTCGTGATGTATAAAGTATTTATGTGTATTTGATCAACAAGTATTTTATATTTTTTTAATTCAAATAAATTACTTACTTACGGTTATCACGACTCGAATTATCTACAAATCGTTGCCATTTGTTTTTTTTCATACAACATTTTTTTAATTTAATTTAGTAAAAGTTTGAAAACTAGGGCGACTCGTCTCTACAAATACGCCCATAATAATTAAAAAAATGAAAATAAAAATGAAAAAAAATAAAAAGCTGCAAACATTCTGTAGTTAATTAACTTGCAACATACACCGTAAATGTTACTTTAAAATTTAGTACAAATAATTACTGATCGATCAATCGAGATTTTAAAGAATAACACAGAACTGGGGTGACGAATATCAAGGTTCGTTTTAAAACGAATATAAGTTTTAGCAATTTTTTTTTTTTTTTTTTTTTTAATTTTTAATTATAAAATCTTTTTTCTTTCTTTGAACTGAATCGAGGGAATTACTTAACACATATCACCCCCCACGCTTTAAAGCATAATTAAATATAATGACCACAAGAAGAGATTAAAAATGTTTGAAAACTATTTGTAACAAGTTTGTGGTTTTCTTTTTTGCAATGAATGCTAAGCGGATAGGAAATGTGTTAAAATTAAATTATTACTCTCGAGGTTATACAAGAAATATTTCATGAGTAGTAGTAGTAGTAGTAGTAGTCAGAGTAAGAAAGAAAAGGAAAAAGGTTAACTTAATTTCCATCAGATTTTACCTTGTATTTGTGTTCTAAAAAAAGTAGGTATAGAAACTTTCACCTTCATTTCAATCATATTTATGCTCTTGCGCCATATCTTGCGTCTACATGTTACACGAATTTTAGGTTTAATGGTATCTTTGAAGGTTTTTTTACCACTAAACCTTTTAGTCTCAATCGCTTTGATAGACAAGAAGTTCTAAACGGGGATGCCTTTATTCTTTATGTAAAACATAATTGACTGTATCTCGTAGATTTTACTCTCTCTCTCTCTCTATCTCTCTCTCGCTCTCCACCCTCTCTCTCTCTCTCTCTCTCTCTCTATCTCTCTCTATCTCTCTCTATCTCTCTCTCTCTCTCTCTCTATCTCTCTCTA
>KK351031.1:1254558-1272498 GCA_000671755.1 Glossina brevipalpis
TCTCTCTCTCTCTCTCTCTCTCTCTCTCTCTCTCTCTCTCTCTCTCTTTCTCTTATACTCTTATACTCTTATATTACGATTGTGAATTACGTGAATTTGCGTTGCGTTTATCAAGCAACTGAGATGATTGATAAGCGTAGAATATATTGAAGTTTGACATTGATCTTGTTTGGAAGTATAGAACAACAACGAGTTTACGTGTATATTGGGGTGTGAAAAATTTATTTCGGTTTGTTTTCCAATAGAGTTTAGCAGACGCCGATCATTTTACAAACAATTCTTTTTTTCTAACTTATTACGCCGCACTCTTATTCTTCTATGTGCACTTTAAGTTGCAGTCAAAAGAGATAAGAGAGAGAGAGGGAGAGAGAGGGTTACATTTTTGCAGGCGGTAATGCTTTGCATAGCATAGTTCGTAAGTCCAATAGAACGATTAATGTTAATTGTGAAAATTAAACATCTCTCACAATAAACATATGTTTTATTCGATATTAATACAAAGTTTTTTTTGAAAGCAATTGATGATGATATGACTTCGTGATACCGGCAAAATAAAACTCGTGCATTTTAATTTTTATCGTCGACGAATTAAGATCTTAAGTAATAATAAAAATAGGATATTGCATCATATTATATCATTTCTATAAGAGAAGACCGTGCGCTAAGAGTAGATATAATTTGTTTCGGCATTTCTGTATTATCGATGAATATATCATAAATTGAGAATGAAAAAATCTGAGGAATAATTTCTAACAGGCTATTGAATTTTTGCGCGAAATTTACTCTGAGAGATTAAATGTTTAAAAAGTGAATAATTTCTTTTTTTAGATAATGTGAAGGCAATAATATTAATAATTCTGAACAAAAAATTACAATAAGTAGAGAATTCATTCTCTACTCCTCTACCTATTATCTTTCCTATTTAATAACCTGACCATTGTGTTTACCTGTACAGTAAAGATCCCTTAAGCGACTGGACATATATATTAAAAAAAAAAAAAAAAAGAAGAGGGAGAATTAAGGTAAAATAAAATAAAGCATTAAACTATCGCTGCTTGTTCGCCTATTGTCTGGATTGTCACATCAAACAGTTTTGTGTGTTAATTGTGTGGCAATGACGCAAACAAGAATTTTTTCACGCTATATTGTTATGCAACCATTAGAAAAAAAAATTGATGGAATATATAATAATTTTCGCTTATTCTACATTGTAGACGTAACATATTGAGTCCCTATGTATGGAATTGATTTAGAAAATATCTACGAAGCTTCCACTTGCTATTTATATACATTTATGTACATATATACCTACCTGTACATATATATATATATATACATATATATAAATATATATAAATATATATATATATATATATATATATAAGTGTATATTTCTGAGTGTTACGAGCACCTAAAGAACTAACGTATAGTTCACATTAGCCAAAATTCGTAACAATTTCTTAAAATTGAAGTTATTTTTAACAGAATCTCAAAGGAATTCATAGAAAGCAAAAAAAAGACGAAAAAATTAAAAAAAAAAAAAAAGAAATCAATATATATTCTCGTTAAACTAAGAGCGTAATGCTCGAAATTACGGCACTGAATATACAACCAAACAAAAAGTTCAATAAATATTTCGTGTTATAATAATATTTTAAATAATTTTTTCTTTATAGAAATGATTTTTTTTACCAAAAATCATGTAACTTAATAAAGAAAAAAAGAAATACATTAATGTATACATATATAGAAGAATAAAAGAACTCTTGAAAGACGTGTCTTCCATTATATTTAAAGATATAATAAAAAATTAGTGCCTTAAATTTATTGAAAGACGACACATTTCATATTTAAAATTAATAAGTTCTGTGTAGTGTTTTATTGACGTACACATTAAACTGTTGCCGCCGCTGTTTTTTTTGTAAAAAAAATCATGAGTAGTCAACCTGCCAGTCAACCGGATAGCATTGATTTGGCCTATGATATGTGGGCTGGACAATTTGAGTTTGTGGGTCCAACGCCTATTATATCTACAACGAATCAAAATATTCAACAGAAAATTTCATTAAATAATTGTTTAAAATTTGGTGGTGATAAGACATCTAGTCATAAACAATCAACAGAAAGTTTAGAAGATTTAAATTTAAATTTTCAAACTGAGAATTCTATGACATCTGCAGCAACAACAACAACAGCCGCCTATAGTTTAGGTTGCAATTATGATAATATCGATAATAACGATTATACATGTAAACAACCGATATTAATAGATCAAGAGACATTTTTAAGTTTAAATCCGGGAGATTTTGAAGATATTGTGCCATCAAATTCTGGACCGAATTCTTTAATATTCATCGATAATAGATTATCACCAGCGGAAGCAATCGATAATAATAACATTATTATTAACAATAATAATAACAACAATAATAATAGTAGTAATAATAATAATAATAATAATAATAAATTATTAAATTTGGAAAGTTTAACAAATAAAATAACAAAAAAAACAAATAATACCAATACCAACGGTTTTAAATTAGAAAACTTGAAAAATTTCAAAAATAAATTAATCTGTGATTACGAAGAGAAGTCAACAGGAACTACACCGTTAACAGAAAACAAAATGAACGGCATCAGCTTGGAAATGTGTGAAAATTTAAACGAGCAAGTAAGCAAAATCAAATTATTAAATAAATTTATCAAATATGTACTCAATCGTCAAACATAGATAAAATTATGTGTTAATGCATTTAATTGAATTTTTTTTATTTTTATTTTTTTTTTTGTAATTTAAATAAAAAATTGAAAAAAAAGAAATACTAAAATTTAATATCGCTTATGTGCAGCAGGTCATTTGAAATGATATAAACTGTTGTTTTCAGAAACTAAGCTATGCCCATCCGCGGGCAGTATATCAGTATATCAGAAATATATCTTATATTATATTCTATGTGCTCTCTTAACTTCTAACTTTTAATTTGAAATTTATATAAATATTTCCACTTTAATAAGAGAAATAATTAACATAACCTCGTATGGCGGATATCAACGCGCAAGGCATTCCATTGCATTACATTGCATTAATTAATTAATTAATGTAATTTGAAAAATGTTTTTGGTTTTTTTTTTCTCTCTCTCTCTCTCTCTCTCTCTCTCTTTAGCTGCCGCCTTCTCAACCATTTGTTTGTTTAGTTATAGAAGACTTTTTTTTTTATTCTCCAAATGAATGCTTACAACCCGGCATACGGCATACGGCATACGGCATACGCCATATTGTAAATAGTTATGCATACCGTACAGAAAAAAAAAAAAAAAAATGTCAATTCTTAGAGAGGGTTACGTTTTGTGTTCAGTACGTGTTCAATTTAATCACCAAACAGTACGGAACGTTAGTATTTATTATGTCTCTGTTGTATTCAATTAATAAGTCGTATTGATTTTTTCATGAATTTATCGGAAAAATCTGAAAATTCAAAATAATTATGTTATCAAATGAAAAGGATTCCGAAGTGAGTGAAAATAATTACAATTTTTTTTTTCTTCCTAAATTTCATTACGATTTTATGCTGTGCATGCATGCACACATGAACACGAAAAACTGAGTGAAAAAAGAAAAGAAAAACAAAAAAACTTAAAAGCAAATCCTTTGGCATATTCAGAGCTTTCTTTTTATTCAAAAATTCTTTAAAAAATTGATTATTTTGGATAATATGAATTTAGTTGACGTCAATCTGATGATTATCAATAGAAAAGAAGAAAAATTAAATTTCAACGATATATATATATAAAAAAAAATTAAATTACTTTTTGGCCACTTTTCTAGTTAAATTTGTTATTAAAAAAAAAAAAAATTAAATTATTTTTTGGCCACTTTCATAGTTAAATTTGTTGTTAAAAAAAAAAAAATAAATTATGAACTATCGACGAAAAGATTTTGGAAGCTTCTTTTTAATGTATCCAACAGGACGGGAGGGACACCCCTATGCTTACATGTTCACAATATATGGGGGCAAAAAAGATGACAGGTGGAAGAAGTTTAAACTTTCTCAAGATTGTTTTAGTTATTGTGGGGGTCGACCATGACCATATCTGATTTTCATCTAAAAAATCTCACCAGGAATATGTGGCCATTTTCAGGTTGAACTTCTTACATTCACAATGCTTCACAACTCTAATAAAATAGGGACAAATGGGTTTAGTTTTTTAATAACTTAACAAATATTATTATTATTATTATTATTATTATATTCTAGACTAATGAAACCAATTCTTAGACTAGAGATGAGAACATAAGCAGCTTAGGCTATCGGCCTTGTTAGTGTTTTTTTTTTCATTTTTATCAAAAAACTCTAGCGCAATAAGATTTGAACCCATGTGTACTCTGATTTGCTAGAGGCGCTTCTTAACAGTTCAGCCAACGTTGCGACCGAACAAATATTAACAGACTTGTTTGTGCGAATTGTTTTGTCCATTTTTTTTTTTTTGTACGGTATATAAGAAAAATTTATTTATAGAGCTTCTGCTCGCGGCACATATGTAAGATTGTAAATGCAATAGGGGGCTAATAATGTAAGCAAAATATTAAATGAGAGGTAATGAGAGTCTTCGATAAAATCTTTTGATTCTGATGATAGAGATTTTGATTCTGGAGATAATAGATTTGACATAAATGAGAGAGAGAGAGCGTATTCGGAGAGATTATTACCAATACAAAATTGTTTACATGATTAGATTTTATTGAAGACTCTCATCGTCTCTCTCATCCTGGAAATTGCCTTATCTTGACATGATTGCTATTCAAGTTAATGCCAACGGTGTTGCCATACACAATTTTTTTTTCTATTAACATGTATTGTATTAGCCATTTTAATACCTATTGCGGACAAAAGTAACTGGATTGTCTGATAAGAGATAAAATGTACGTAGAGATCCCGCCCAGCTATGCAGGAAATAGAAAAAGCATTTTTCTAAAACAGAATAGAAAATTCCGAAAGAAGTTTGAAATTCCTAAAAGAGCTTCGAATGCCTACAATTAATTATTATAACCTTTACAAGCATTTAATCAAATGTGTATGATGGCAAAAACTTAGTATCGACTCCATGATTAAAAAAAAAAAAAGAAAGTTGATTCTAATATCCTCTAGTCTGGAGAAGGATTATATGAATCAATTGATCGCAAGAATATATAAGTTTTTGTTTTGCGACAATTAGTGTTGAATTGTACGTATTTCAAAAAAATCTTTATTTAATCTTTAAAAATAAGAAGTTGTAGTAAAATTTTTTTAATTATTTGTTTTATGTCGAAAACAATTTTTTCGCTATTACATAAAGTTTTGACAAGTGTTTTGAAGGGGACTCTTTCTTCAATATGTTGTAAAAAATTATATTTTTATTATTATTAATATTTCTTATATATATATATATATAAGTACAAATATATATAAGTACAAATATATATATATATATTTGTACTTATAAATATTTTTGATTATATTTGTTTTTTGCCGTTTTTTTTTTTCCGCGATCCCTATCCACCGTATAAAAACAGGTTTATCTGTTTATAGTCTTCCTTTGATATTGATTAATCAAAATGAGCATCCAAGAGTTGTTGCGTACTATATCGATAGCTCACTTTCTCTTTATTGATTACGTTTTATATCCCCGCCAGACAGAAGACGAGAAATACACTAAGCCGGAAGATGCTACGTTATAAACACTTGTTGATATGTATTGCAAGTTTTTTTTATATAATTTAAAAACAAATACAATAGAAACAACATTTTTAAAGTCCGTATAGCTTGACAACATGTTTGCGTTCGACGATAAGTAGAACGGGCAAAGCGAGTACACTCTTGTACCAAAATGAAAATTCTTTCGTATTAAGAGATATTTTATTTATGATCGCAGAAGTTTATGGGAACTTCAAGAGGATGAAATGATGAAATTTACAGGATTATGACTTACGATTGTATGCGAATTATTTACTTGCGATTGGTCTTACAAAAATTTTTTCCAAAGGGATATAAGTAGATAGATTTTGGCCCCATAAAATAATAAGCGCAAGCCGCCTAGTTCGTAATAGTTTCTGATCTGATAATTTTGCCTCCATTTAATAAAAATAAAAAAAAAATAACAATCAATTAATATTTATTTTTTATACGCTTAACCACGTCAACATCCGTTTCGGTTTCATGTTAGTTTATGTTCGCATTTAAACAGTACGTTAAAAACCAAGGGATGCTTTCACTGAATTTTTTTTTTTTTTTTTGCTCTTCTCGAAAACATATTTATTTAATGTAGTTTTCGAATGTAGCCGTTACTTGTTCGAACTACGTTGCACATTTGTTTGTCAGTGAGTTGTTGTTTGTTTTGTTTCGTTGTTATCTCGACTAGCTTTTCCTTAAAAGTCAAGGAAGAGACAATCTCATGATGGCTATCCATGCTTGCTTCTATAGGTTTTTTTTTTTTCTTTTTTTTGGCAAATGCTTTTCGTGGCCGTTAAAAAGCTTGATTCTTTCTTCATTGCATTGAGCGGCGTATGCAAAATAACGCTTTGACTTTGGCTTTCTTTTTTTTTTTTTTTTGTTTTTTCTTTTTTTTCAATATTTTATTTTTAGAGTCTCAGCATTACATGTATAGTTTTAGTTAGCAATAAATATCTTTAGTTTTCTCCCATTGCTTATCAATTTTAGATGATATTGAAAATATTTTATGTAAAAAATAATTTAAATAAAGGACAGACGGAGAATATTTCTACAATATTAATATGAAGGCAGAACAAAATTTTTGGAATTTTTTTTTTCACACATTTTCAATTAAAATGAAAGAAATGTAATAAAACTTTTTGATAAAATTAATAATGGACAACAGAATCGATTCGCTAAAACAGTCGCTTTAATGAAAGATTAAGATTTACTTCAAACAAAATTTCCGTATTTGAAATAAGTAAGATGATATAACCAAGACTTCCTTATGAGAATTTATCTCTATTTTTGTGAATAAGAGCGCAATTTATTCCCGAAATTCTAATGATAGGACATTACTCCTTTCGTGAAATTTTTAAAAAATATGTTGTTGTATCTCACCGATGAAGCGTTAGATCTTAGCTTTGAGCTCAGGAATTGTTCTTGATTTAATCGCCTAAATCCAAAGGTTTCAGAAAAAAATAAATCGCACGGTTTTAACGCACGGTGATGGTATTGATGGGCTAGTCGACTTGTCGCAATAAATCGTTTTTTTCATATGCGATCTGGCAAATGGATAACTCAGTTATCATGTTCCCGTAACAAATGCCATTCGCAGTCGCTGCAATTCCGGCCTTATTTTCAAAAAAACTATGGCCCAACCACACTTCTTTACCAAAGTCCGTACCAGATACTTGCTCGCTGTGAATGTATTTGTTTTTCAAGGATCGCTCGAGAATTTTCTTAACCCCGAATTCGAGAGTTTTGTTCATCTACGAAGTCGTTCAGCTGATAAAACACTTCATCGATGAAGATGAGGTTTTTTTTTAGAAAAATCGGCATTCAGGTAATCGGATAATGGGATTTCACACTTACCATTCCATTTTTAATAATCGGAGCAATCATAGGAGACAGCTGTCAAATTTCAGAGTTGCCATTTGCATGAAAACAATAATACAAAATTTAAACAGTAGTGCGTTCTTATTGTGACATTCTTTACGTACGTACTACTTAAAGATAGTGTATAGAAATTTATTCATACGATTTATACGATGTAGAAATACGGATTTGAAACAATTCCAATTTCAATTATGTTTATGTTAAATAATTTTATGTTATGTTCGCGCATTCCATGTGATTTTGAATTTATTGCATTTGTTGGTATAAGATTGAAAAACATTTCGAAAAAATATTTTCAATCCATGAATTTAATTATCGAATGTCCGCACATTTAGTAGAAGTATTGATGATCGTGAAAAGTAGTTTATATAATAGTTTTTTTTTTCTTTTTCATTCTCATCAATTTAAGACCAAGTTAAGCAAAAAAAAAAAAAAATTTAATAAATAAAAGCAAACAGATATTTATGTTTTTTTTTTCTTGAACTGACTACTCAATTATTCTGTTATCGAAATTTTCAGGCAGTTAGGAAACCACCTAAAATGACAAGCATGTTCTTAAAATTCAATTAAGCCAATTTAGTTCAAGCGTTAACATTTAATCTCTATATATAAAATATAATAATGTGTTACGTAAAGTGCTGACAACACTTTTGGTTTTTATGTATTACGATTCTAAGGCATTATCAGACGGATTATTTTAAAGGTAATCGCCTAAGTCAATCCTTATATGGATTTATGTAAAAATCTTAGGCCGCAAAAACACAATAAAGCCGCGTTTATTATTCCATGTCTGAGGGCAACATATACAAGCCAAATACGAGGCTTCATTGCACACATTGAAGCCGCGCCTGTTTGTCTGTTTTTAATACCTAGTCCCCCACAGGTATTGGGAATATAAGTGCAACTTTACACTGTGTGTGTTTCCAGCCTTAAAGAATTGCCTGTAATTAGTCTGGTACTGTTAAAATAACGACATATATTTAATTTAATAGATAAATTAATTAATTTAATTTAATTATAAATAAATATTTAATTTAATTTAAGTATGATCTCTATTTGGGATGGAATTTCTTAGAAAGTATATATTAGAATCTATGTTTTTTAAAAATTTGTGTATTTACGAGCATTTCTACGATGTTTCTGCGGTATAATCGCGTATACAATATCTCTATGCGATTTAATTTTTATATTTTATATATTTCTATTATTTTCTTTTTATATGATTATTTTTTATTTAATAATAGAACTATAAAAATTTGCATCTTCCAAGGAAAAATAATTTAGTTTTTTTTGCAAAATTTTGTATTTTAATTAAAAGCGTTTATATATGATTCTTACTGTTCCCTGCCAGAATATATAAGTGAGGTTAGAAAGTTAACGAAAGAAACGTCAAACGTAACAAAATTGAATAGACTGAGATGATATAAATGTTACCGGCAATGGATATAAAAGAAAGTTTGCTGGAAGAGAGAGTCAGATTTTTTCTCGTTAACTTTTGACCTTTTGAGATTACAGTTACAATCGTATGACTGACTGTAAGCTGCGCTGTATGTGTGTGTATTCAAATATTTCCTTAAATTTTCTTGAAATTTCTTTTTTTTTTTTTGTAATTTTTTCAATTTAATAAAAATATTTTAAATAGGGTTGTTATTATAAGTCTCTTAAGTCACTTATTATAGAGAAGAAAACAGAGAAATCCTTATTACAATAACGCTTTCTACCGGAAATATGTGTTAAGCAAAAAAAAAAAAAAGTTGATAAAATTATATATATATCGATTGACATTAAATCTTTATTTTTAATATTTAATAATTGTTTATAATAAAAATGAAGGAGCCGCTTTATGAACGCAATATGATAAGACTTCTTTTGTGTATGGTTGTGTTTCGCTTACAAATTTAACGTTCACTTTAGAAGCTAGTAATAGATATAAATATACAAATATACATATAATACTAAGCGAAATTAACGAAATTACGCATAGATTCAGAGTTGATTTTTTAAAGTCAACTTGAGAAGTTTTATTCTTATAGATCGCGGCAGATCGCGGACACTTGGCAGGGATAAGCATAAATTATTGTTTCTCTGGTGGTTAGTTCTACATGAGTTACAAATACTTGATAAACTGCATAAACAGTTGCTCTTTTTTTTTTTTTTTTTTTTTTTTTTTTTTTTTTTTTTTTTAAATATAAGAATATTCTTTGTAATACACACACATACATACGTAAAATCAAATCCGATAAGTGTTCTACTTAGTAGCTTAGTAAGCTTTTATTAACTATGAAATTTTGCCCCTTTTTTTTAAGCTCATTCACATGTTTATGCTAAGCACACACACACACACACGCACATGGAAGAAGTGTTTTCGATTCATTCACTAAATGACGCCGTTGATAATATGTTTCCTGTTGTGAGTCATTTATACAATATTTCTCGATATGAATATTTCTTATTTATTATATAAATTTAAAGTTCAGTATGTTATTATTGCTCAAAATAAATTTCTTTATGTTTTAATTTTCTTTGGTAAACAAATATTTAATTATGATGTCATTTAAAATTGACTTATTTTCTTTAATTCTTTTTTTTTTTTTTTCAAAATTGTTCACATTTCATCTGCTAGCTAACAAACATATGTTCGTTAGAAGATTGAAGATTGCAGCGATGCTTAAGTCATCGAAAAAAAAAAAAAAATCTGTGAAATAAAAAAAAAAAAAATCTGAAAACGTTATAGTCATATAGGCATACTTTTCACAAGAGACTTTGTATGAGAACGAATCAGAAAGATTAATGTAATGTAATGTAATGTAATGTAATGTAATGTAATGTAATGTAATGTATATAATATGCAAGTTTTCTACAATAAATTTATATATCAAATCACTATTCTGGATCAATTTACATATTATAAGCTATTAAATATTAGATATTGTTGCCGTATAAAGGCTTATTTTTGATAATAGGTGTCTATTCTGCCCTGCCAATGAGTCTAAATTTTCCATATTTTATTTAATTCGTTAAAATACAAATTTTCTACCGATTCTTGTCGTGAAATATTAAAAATTACAAAATTCTTGTCTTGAAATATTAAAAATTACAAAATTTCTTTTAAATAGGGCATGATATGAACACTAGTGCAAACTAATCCATTTTCAGTATCTCCTTTCAATAAAATATGTCCAAATTTTCAACTTATTGATTGACCATAAAATAACATGAACAAATATTCTGACAGACATATAGACGGACATTGATACGAGCATACTGAAACGGATTCAGAATCGATTGGTATAATGAAAGGGTTCGGACTATTTCAACAATTTCTGACTATTCCATACATGCGCTGAAACTTACTATACTCTTATAACTAGTGTGGTCTAAGGTGTAAAATTCCATTAGTAATGGAAATTATTCTGAACAGAAAAAAGATATGTTGGGTTTTGAACTAAAGTTGATAACCATTCAACTTAAAATTTAGATCAATATCGGCAAATTGGGGGATTTTTTGGCGTTGTTTTCGAAATTTTTACAATTTTTATGTCCTTGTGCTTGTATTCGGGTTATATCCGTGTTGCCTTGTTGTCTGTCTGTCTGATGCTTTATAATTATATTTTCAATTATCAGATGTATATAGTTATCAATTTCGTGGTCCGGGATTTGGCAACCTTGTTTCAGTAACATATGTAAAACGGAATTGTCACGCATCTCATTTTGGGTTTGCTGTGCAACGAACTTCTCAGATGTGTAATTTCACGGCAGATCGTGCGATTTCTCGCCGATTGGATTTTTTTTTTTTTTTTTTAACGACAAGAAAATCCGATTTATTTCTAACTCGTTTTTATGATTTCGTATAGAGATAAAAGCCTAGGGTATCCCAATCACATATAAATTCAGTAATTTTTTGTAAATATTTTTTCAAATCATGTGACACTGAATCGAGAAAATTTCCATGCGTAAGCTTTAGTAGCTTCAGAGCTGTGGCTTGGAATTTTCGTATATTGCAATGAAATAAATATATTCTCACTACTCAAAGTGAATAAAGTGTTTAAATAAAAAATCTAATTTCATCGATCTTCTTCTGATATGGAAATTGAACACCAACTGGTTGTGTTAGATGGCATAATAAAGTGTAGGATAATTGTAGCAAATCTCTATTTGTCCTATTCCATTTCTGAATTCTCCATTTAAATTGTTTATAAATGCTAATGCTGAAAATGTGTTTAATTTTAGATCTCATTTTTCTCATTAATTGCAAATTTTTTTTGTTTCGTTTTTTTTTTTTTTGGTTTTTTTTTAGTTTATCTAAGGTTTCCTCGAATATTTGCACAATTTAACATACGGTTTTGATAGTGTTTGGTCAGATTTAGTTTGGTTGTGTAAGCATTTGGTTCAACGGCATTTTTTAGGCCAATATGTAGACTAATTGTACACATACACACATAAACATGTCTACTTGTGTTTAAGGCAGCGCCGCTAGGCTGTTGCATTTTATTTCTCGTGCTAAGTGGAAATAAATGTTTGATGAGAAGAAGCGGGAAAGTAAAAAAAAAAAAAAAAAAAAAAACTCTCTAGGCCCACTCCCAAAAAAATTTCTGCAAAAAAAAAAAAAAAATAAATTAAACATGTTTCAGTTGTACGCCGTTCGACGTGTAGATGACAACGTTCTTAAAAATATATTTTGTTTTTCATTTATAATACGTTGCGTTGCCAAGTGTGTTTTATTATTATTATTATTTTTATTATCATTATTATTATTCTTATTATTATTACTGTTGTTGTTATTACTGTTGTTATTAATTACTATTATTATTTTATATTTTTGAATTAAACTTTCAAAATGATATAAAAAAAAAAAAAAAAAAAAAAAAATTATAAAAAATTTCTTTAAACAAAATTTCTTTAATTAAAATCAATAGAACATAAAAAAATAATTGAGATTTTGCTTATGTCTGCTACATATTACGATATAAAGAATGTGTTTTATATTTCTCTTGATTTTCTCTATTACACTTCAATTCTCAGTTCAGTTACGCAGAATCGGTTTGAAAGTTTTAGTTTTAATTTCGAAAGCATTCAGAGTGTATAAAAACTAATTAAATAAATTGATAGAATTGAGGAAATGATCTTGGATATCGATTATCTTAAGCCGGTAAATACAATTGATAAATTATTCTGTTAAAAGTGGGCGCGTATCAGTGGTACAATTAAAACCTTTTTGCCGCATTCTTAACCTTAGATCGCTATCATCTGCTGTGATACGTAATTTATTGATATTTTCACTTTTTATATTTGTTTTTTTTTTTTTTTTTTTTTTGCATTATGATATCTATTTCTAACACTGAAGATTGGTAGAGCCGTTTGTAAAATTCGCCTCAGAATCTTCATAAAGTGTACATATCCGTCCACTCGTCCGAAAGTTCGGCTGTCCATCTGTCATACTACAGCCTACAGTGCTAACGGTTGCAAAGATTGAAACAGAAAGCTAAACCTTGGTACATGCATACTTTTAAGAATGACACTCGCGTATTCACCAAGATAATGTAAAAACGCTTATGAGACAATGACCAAAAAAAAAAAAAAACATATTTGCGTAGAGCCCTCTAAAGTTTCAGAATGGGAACGGGAACGGGAACGGGCAAGATCAACTATTTCCTAAAAACGCCTACAATAAGCAAGAATCTGTTATTTGGGCATAAATAATTTTTAATTAAAACTTTTTAAAAATATTGCGCAGGATCAATGATACGATGAGTTCACATTAAGGTTAGTATGTACCTAACAGTTAAATGATAGGTATAAAAATGTAAAGAAATAGAAACGAAAGAAATCAGAGATCATATTCAATTTAAGACGAACTATCCGGTTTGGCGTCAGATGTTTCAAGAAAAATTTTCTAATTGTAAATGCTCTAACAAATATGAATTTCTTAAGTACTTTTAATCAGTACAAAGTTAGAATTTAAACTTTCATAATTAAATATGGGCCATATGAATTTCAAAGAAAGTAACGCTTATTTCACCCATATTAAAAGGGTCGTCTCTCAATAAGAGAGTACACTATTTCAATTTTATGTAATTTTTTCCTTATGCAAGCGGCAACTCTGAAATTTTGACAGCTGTCACCTATGATTGCTTCGTTTCTTTAAAAATACAGCCGCTACATAAAAGAAGAACGCGTTATAATTGTACAAACCCATTACAAAAATAGGCAAAAGTTAAGCTGAGACCATTCGAAAACTTTGCAATATTTTTGAGTCGAAAAATTTTACGTAATGTGTCAACAATTCGAAGAGAGGCCAAAAACTTTGAAGAAACTGAGTTGATTGTAGATAATAAGTTTGTTTTGCGTTTATGTACCAGTCGGTCTGCTTGAAAACATTGGTGCTATAAACGAGAGTGTCGCCAAAAGCTCGAAAACGGTATCGGTATCGATATTCGATATCGTTCGGAACAAAGTCAAATTTCACGAAGCACTAAGCAGCGAATTTTGAAGTAAGACCTCCATCTACGCCCGTATAACAGTCAGCTTATTTAATAGCTCAAACCAAGAGACCATGTAAAGCCCTCGCAATGAAATAGTGCACTTTTATATTGGAACACCCTTTAGTATAGATTTTATAAAAATTGATGTTTTACAAATTCTCAATTTCGTGATATTCCCCCTTCGGTATTATTAAAAAGTAGTGAATTAAAGAAATCTCCTTAATTCTATATACGTTTTCTGAATCGCTTTGTCGATCACGAACTTTCGTGATTATGGATATTTTCGTCATTAGAGAAACTAAAGTTGACGAATCCATTCTTAATTTGAATTTCCATATCAAGTTTACAAATGGCATAATTCATCGAAAACGGCGCTTACCCTGCCCTGAAAAAAAAAATCGAGAATATTTTTTTTTTATTAGTTTTTCAATTTAATTCTAAGTCGATCGAAAATCTAAAAAATAATTAGAAAACTTTAATTATAAGTTCGCGCGCGATTGGCCAATTGCGGTCATATATTTTAATTGAGTTGACCTGTATGGATCGTTTACAGTAAAACATTTGTGTTACTTTCTTATTATATACATGTGTAAATGTATCTGTAAACTCGCAAACGCGTTACTCTTATCATCAGTTTAAAAATTTTCTCGATATTTATTTATATATACATATATATATAAGCACAAGAAGTTGATCTGAGTTTTCTATTATCGTAAAGTGCAACGCAAACAACAACAACAAACTATAATGTCTTGAATAAAAGCAAAATCTACACAAAAAGTTCTCTTGGAAAATGTAGGCGCTATACTCAATAAATAATTAACGCCTACTTTTCTTATACATTTCATACATGTGTGTGTGCTATTTGCACTCCACACAGCTTCTTCTTTTCCCACATTTAATATGTAGTCGCATGAAATCATATTTAACACTTGGACGTGTTTTTCGTTAATTCGCTTTGAACAAAAAAAAAAAATAAAGAAAAAAACAAAAAGCTTTGCAAGTAAAAAATTTCGTATTAAAATATAAATTTTTATATGTAAAATTGAATCATCTACTGAAAAGAAAAAAGAGAAAAAAAAAATTAAACAAATGTTTATCAAAACCTCTATGGCGCAAATATGGGTCGATGATTTATTGGGCGATGTACTCTATTTGAAAAATAATTGTGTTAGTATTGATCGTATATATTAAGTGTATAATGTTTAGAATAAAATTATAAAAATTATTTTTAAATAAATTTATATAATTTTTCATTTCTTTTATTATTATTCTTATAGCTGGAACTATTGCAACGTCAGGTTACCGATTTGGCCGAGACAAAGAACAATATTGCCGATGATCGCACCACACGCACAAAAACCGAATATGCTGTCTTACAGGCGCGTTATCATATGCTCGAAGAGCAATTTCGTGAAGTAAGCAAAGAAAAAAAAAAATTTTCTTTTTTTCTCTCTCTGTCTGTTTCAAAATTAAAAATTAATTTATATATTTTTTTCAAGTCCGAACTAAGATCGGAAGAACGTTTGGCTGAAGAACAGAAACGTCATCGTGAATTATTGGCTCGGGTGGAACGCGAGGCTGCCTTACAAAATGAAAATTGTCAAATCAAAATTAAAACAACAGAAATCGAAGCGAATGCCCTGCGCGAGGAAAATCAACGTTTGAGACTCTTATGCGATAAACAAGCGAATGATTTGCATCGCACTGAAGAGAAATTAGAATTGGCACGCGATCAAATTGCAGCATTGCAACAAGATCTTGATGATGCCACAAAACGTGAACGTAAATTCGATCAAGAGAAGAAATCAGCCGAAGATCTTATGCTTGAATTAAGCAGAGAAGTGGAACGTTTAAGAGCCGAAACAGGACCCGCCATGCCGACTACATCGTTAGAGTCAATAAGACTGGAAGAATTACATCAAGAATTAGAGCAAATGAGACAAAAGAATAAAAGTAAGATATATATACGTAGTATTCCGTGTATTGATTGTGATGATTCACCTTTTTGGATGAAAATTTCTTATACTTTTTTTTTTTCTTAATTTGCAGCTTTGGAAGAACAAAATGAAGAATTACAAGCTGCTGTGCTAACACGGGGCGTTGAAGAGGGCCGTCATCTTTTGAACGGTACTCTAAACAATTTGGCCCAAGAACTAGAGGAAATGTCACAAGCACAGGTGATTACATTAATTTTATTCATCATTTGCTTCGTTTTTGTTTTTTTTTTCTATTCTTTCACCATTTTATGTCTTTGGCGACATTCATTTTTATACGCATTTTATACGCACTCGGTTATACGTTTTGGCTTTTCGTAGTGCTTCTGAGACTTTTTTTCTATATATATATATATATATATTCTATTCTTTTTTTTTCCTATATATGCTCTTCACATATATATATAGACATTATAGCGCGCCTTATATATTATTGAAAACGCATGTAGACTTACTTTTTGATCTGATGTTATAGATATAAAATAAAGGATTGAAATTTACTGCCAAACTTCTGGCAAACAATCTAAGCATATAGATATAAGCGCATCCTCCCCTCCCCCCCATTAAGATCTTAATATAAATTGTCTTAAATATTTTTTTGCTCGTGATAAAATTGATGATTTTTGATTTAAATTTAAATTTCTTTGCTTCCAACAGCTTTTTTTTCTATTCACTTTAATGCGCTTAATTGCCTTTTTCTTTTTAAATTTTTCTTATAATTTGTAGTTGTTTTATTTTTAAAACTATATATATGTAAATAAATAAATAAGTCACAAATCTGTTTCTTTTCATTTTGAATGAAAAATGAAAACTGAAGTGAATAAAGTGAAATTTTGACTTGATTTTTGTATTTGTTTACAAATTTTATTGCAGGAGTCTGTGGATTCAACCACATTAGCATCCTTAAGTCAGGTAAAGTTGTTAGATGAATATTTTAAATTTAATCGAATTTTTGTTTTTATTTTCTTTTTCACGCGCACACTAGGAATGCGTGGTATGGTCACTACTAATGCATATACTTTTCGTTACCTAAAAAATTTAAAAAGGGCGTAAAAGATATTTTTTTTTAAATCTTATAACAAAAAAAAAAAAAAAAAAATTAATAAATAAATAAAGAATTAATTTTCTTAATTGCTTTCGCTATTTCCGATAAATTATAGTAATTTTTATATATCGTTTAGCTGTCGATTTTTTTTTTCTTTTTTTACCTCCTAATTATTGACAGAATGTAAGGACACATTTTATTGACTGTTGCCGCTTTACCTCACGTAAGTGAGGGACTGAAATTTGCTCTTCAACTAAACATTGGTTTAAAGTCACATCAGCGCTTTCAATTTTTTTTTTTACTGCTAATCAGTGCATTTAAATAATTATGTGTGAACGCAAATATAATCATTATTTAATTTATATGAATATACACGATTTTTTTTTTTTTTTCAATTATAATATGAGTTCATGCAAACAAAAAATTTGTACGTGATGGGCACAATTTCACGGGCAATGACCTTAATTCACGTTCTAATAGTTAAACAATTTAATGTTCGTCTTGTCCAAAAAAAAAAAAAAAAAAAAAAAAAAATAAATTAAACATGTTTCAGTTGTACGCCGTTCGACGTGTAGATGACAACGTTCTTAAAAATATATTTTGTTTTTCATTTATAATACGTTGCGTTGCCAAGTGTGTTTTATTATTATTATTATTTTTATTATCATTATTATTATTCTTATTATTATTACTGTTGTTGTTATTACTGTTGTTATTAATTACTATTATTATTTTATATTTTTGAATTAAACTTTCAAAATGATATAAAAAAAAAAAAAAAAAAAAAAAAAATAAAAAAAAATTTCTTTAAACAAAATTTCTTTAATTAA
>KK351031.1:1272524-1294557 GCA_000671755.1 Glossina brevipalpis
CGTGATGGGCACAATTTCACGGGCAATGACCTTAATTCACGTTCTAATAGTTAAACAATTTAATGTTCGTCTTGTCCAAAAAAAAAAAAAAAAAAGAAAAAAAAATGCAATTATCGCTTGCACTTGATGTGATGCCCCAAATTTCTTATTAGTTACGAGTCGCGAACTGTTTTTTGATGAATTTTGAAACAAATTGAATAATCTGACGAAAAATGAAGAAGAAGTGAAATGAAGTCCATGATAAGAATTAAGTACAAATACTTAATTAATATGAAAAAAAAAAAAAATTTCTAAGACAAAAAGATGGAGAAAACTACAAACATTCACTTCCATCATGGAATCCTTTATTGGGGAAGAAAACAATATACATCTTGAAGTAATTGTATTCCAAGGTATAATATCGTAAATTTTAGTGAAGGTCTTTTGAAAAAGCAATTGTGAATTATTATAAGATGAAAAATATGAAAAAAAAAAAAAAAAAAATGTCAGTTACGCTCTTTGTAATGCATCTGCAAGTACATATATTTTAAATTAGAAATATTTTTTTTTTAATTAGAAAGCATTCATTTTTAATTTTATTTCATTAACTTACGCTATATACACTTTCAGTAATTATGATTTAAAACCGTTTTTGAGAGTGCTTTTGATATGGTTTTGGTTATATTCTTGCAAATTTTTTCTATTTTAATATGTTTTCAAAATATTTTTGTAAATATTATTTAACATTTCAATCATTTTGTTAACGGATTCTTTTCTATTTTAGTTGCAGCAAGCTTTCCAGGAAAAAGAGGAAGAGAACACCCGCCTCAAACATTATATTGATACGATATTATTAAATATTGTAGAAAACTATCCGCAATTATTGGAAGTTAAGGCCATAGAGAAAAATTAATAATAAAGAGCAAAAACCTATCAAAATTCGTATAGAGTTAATGGATAGAAAAGGAAAAGATAAAAAAAAATCAAGTACTGGAGAAACAATAATCTTTTTTTTACAATTTATTCATAAAAATTCCTAATTAGTATTAAAATAATCTAAACGAGAAAAACTAAAAATTTCTTAACTATTTTTTTTTTTTTTTTTTTTTTTTTTACAAGTTTATAACTCTCAAAATATCTCTCAAATAATTTTAATTTTTTGAAAATTCAATTAATTTGCTTATCGCCTAGAAAATACATGATTTCATATTAAACTCTAAAATTTTTAATTTTCATTTATAAAAATTATGATTTCACACATAAAATCGTTATTTCGTTTATTTTTAATTTGTAGTTTAACAAAAATCAAACTCCATAAGGTTATCAAAATATACGTAAATATAATTGTTGCAAACTTACTGTAGAGAACTCCGTAGATATTGTAAATCACTTTTATATAAATTTTACAAAAACAAAGAAAGAAATAAAGAAAGAAAGAAAAGCATTAAGAAAAAAAAAGAAAACTTAAAAAACAGATTATATATGTGATTATATTTACGATTGTAGTTGATATTGTTACAGTAAATTTTTTAACAAAACAAAATTAGAAAACATATTACGTGCAAATTGTTAATTTAAAAAAGAAACTGATATTCGAAGCAAATAAATTATATTTTTAAGATCAAGCAAGCAACAAAAAAAGTCGTATGTAACAACATACTTTTTCTTTTAAATTAAAAAAAAAAAAAAAAAAAAAAAACTCGTAGCAATAGAAAGTAGGGTAAACTCTGAGATTAAGTATTGTTTTTTGACAAATAATTTTTTATTGTCTTTTAATAAAATCTTGGGGATTATATTCTACATCGACTTTCATCGATTTTCATTTGAATTCATTTTTCCTGCTCTAGTTTGCTAATTAAATAGTTAATTATTCAAGAAATTGGTGGTGACAAGCTTAATGGCTTAATTAAGATATTTTAGAATTAAAATTGTTTTCTGTTTAACGATTTTGACAATGTTTGTAAGTGATTTTTATTTTCGACTTTAAACTCTCCTCACTTTTGTTTAAACTTCAGGAAATCAAGATAATTTGCTGTGTTGTCGCTAATACGAAGTATCTCGTTAGTTTAGGTTGTTTATTATTTTTCCTCCATTTTTTTAAATTTAATTTAATTGATTTGTCAAATTATTATAATATTGATCTTTAGAACGAAATTTTTTTCTCTCTTGCTGTTAATTCGTATTTTTCATTTTTATACTCACCACCGTAAGTGAAGGGTATATTCGTGTTGTTTGTGTAATGCCTAGAAGACAACTTCTACAAAGTATATATACATCCTTGATCAACATTAAATTTAGAAGCGATTTAAGCATGCTCGTCTATCCGTCTATATAGCATCTGCGGCAAATATTCTCTTGGCCTCAAAAATGAAGACATCATATAAATATGTCAGAAACATTAGAAATTCTTGCACGCAGGTTGATATTGAAAACGGTTCAAATCGGTCAAAGGACACGGCTATCGCACAACGTAAAGGCTTAAGAAAAAAAAAAAAAAAGGTTGGGGTCTTTTGCTTATTACTCATAAACTTATACACATACATATACATAAAGTTTATTACTCATAGTATCGGCACAGAAGTGCAAAGGATCGACCATGCACACTCGATACAATAAAGTATTGAAATTTAAATTTTTTTTGTGAAAGGAACTGCAGAAACCCCATAAGGTCTATATATGTCTGATCAATATGAAATTCAAAAGACTTATCCATTCGTCCATCTACTTATCTATGTAGTGTTTGCAATAACCATTTTCCCGCGATCGTTGGAATAAAATTTGTCCAAAAAAAAAATGGAATAAATCTGCCACGCCTGTTTAATATTTTAAAGTATCAACATTTCGTTTTTTGACCTTTTTTTTAAAAACGGGTGGTGCGTATAAAATATATATAATTTTCTCTTATTTGTTTTATATTATATGTCGCCCTTAAATTCAAAATAAAAATAAGTAAAACTAGACATTGCATTCTGGCTTCGCTTGCGACGAAAATATGTTTTTGCTTTTGTTTGCCAGTGATTTTAGTGCTTTAGATTTTGTCAAATTCAGTATTCCGAAGTAAAAGTAAAAAATAACTTTTTTTTTCTAAAACGGCGGGTTTTATTCTATCAAAATAACAAATTGAAGTGCACAAGGAAAAGCAAACATCATCAGATTTCACGCATGCAATTAATTTGCACACAAATGTATGTTACAACTCTTCGAACTGATAATTGATTTGCTGGAGTCAAATAATTATTACTTGCATACATTTAGTAGCATCTGTGAACCAAAAAATATAATACTAAACAAAATTATATTCAAATTAATAAGCAGAAAAAAAAAAAAATCTTTTAAAAAACGTACACCGTTTTTACACGAATTACACGGGTCAAAGAGATTTTTTTTTTCTTCATATGCTTACAAAAATTGTTCATGATATCCTACAGTATTGGGAGATCTAAGAAATTGTTTGACAACTGATTACAATTGGTGAGGAAAAAGGATGATGAGGAGAAACCAAAAGAGCAAAAAAAAAATAGCTACTTCTACAGCAAATAACACTTGAATTGAAGAGGATGATCAAGTGAATTTTATTTCATGTCATCTAAAAAACTTACTTTTATTATTATATCGTCAATTTACAATCTATCCCAAAGGAACTGTACAAACTAAAAAGCCTCTTTCAAATAATGGATAGAATAGATATAATTTAATTTGTAACGACCGCGTTTTTTTTTCTTCTTATAAATGCAACTTTAAGATATGTATATTTGCGGTCACTTTTTATGTGGCATACACACACCATACTAATGTAAATCTGTTTAAAAAGAAGCAATTATGCTATCGTCTGATATTGTATAAAAGAGACGAACTAATTTCACAGTTGTATTTCACTTTAGACGCAAAAAATGTGAAAAACTATCAAATCAATGTGAATGCTATGTAGATGTGAATGCCTACGTAAGCTAAACTTAATCGAAAGGAAAGAAAGTTCGTTACATTTTGCATACGTAATGACCGGCCTGAAGCTTGGTTACTATCGTATCGGATTTGATTTTTCATTCCTTGCAAGTTTAGCGCTGTATTTTTGGTATCATCGGTATATGAATGTACATGCAAATAAATGCAAAGAAGAAGAACAAAGTAAATAATAATCAAATAAGCAAAGAAGAAGATCAAAAAATAATTTTTAATTTATTAAACTATAAACTGAAGCAAGTAAATTTAAATGTTTACCTTATAAATATTCGAAAAATGCCAATAAATAACTTAATTCCATGCAGCGAAAGATAGAAGATCCTCCTATTTACTTTTTAATTCATGAAACTTTATGCAAAAAGCCAACTGCGCGAGCAAAAAGATCATGAGAACAAGTTTATAAATAAAACAGTTCGCTGAATTGAAGATGAAATATGTGGACATATCATGCGTTTCGAAAACGACGATTCGGAGTGCAAGCAGTGGTTCAGGATGAACTGAAAAATTCTACGAGATAAGTGAACAATATTTTCAAAAAAATCCTTTATAAAATTTTTACAAATTTTCATAGTAATAGTACATATTGACGGTATGCGCTTTGACATTTCGAAACTTGTTGCTATCGCCTGCAACTTAGTCGCATTTACAAGTTGGTTCTCCACTTGGCTGAGATGGATGTCCTTAAAAAAACTCACCCTTGATCTTCCGTTTTAATATTTTATTACGAGACAATTTTCGCTTAACGCAGTACTTTTGATGAGAGAGTGAACGTACAAAAAGAAAACAAATAAATATATATAAGAATATGAATAAAAAGGTATAATAATTTTTTTCAATTGTTTTAAAGTTTCAGTTGAAGAACCTCAATTTTGTTTTAAACTCGTCCCGAAGGTTTTCAGCTGCTCGTTTTCCTTGTATACTATTAGGGAGCGAATTTTTCGTGAAGCCCTAATGCTACCGCATGAAACCAGCCATAGCTTATTGTATTATTGTATTGCCCCTACATAATTAATATTTACAAGAACTTTATTATGAATACTTATATATTTAAAAATCTTTCTAGAGGTTAATATTATATTATATTTGTATTATTTATAGGTTATAGTTAATTGTTAATTCCATCCTGATAAGTTACTTTTATTACATGGCACCTAAAGGTAAAAGTACCGGTAATAATTATTGTTTTTTTTTTTTGTCATTTTTTCCGATATTTTGTAGACATAAAGTGTAGACTTTCTCTGTGCATTAATTTTAAGAAACTTGTGCTTTTATAACAATATTTTACTTTATATTTGTCTGGTAGCTACTTCGCTATCGTGTTAAAATATGAAATCGAACAAAAGTCATGTGCTATAGAGTAACATCAACTCATTGCGTAACCCTATATAAAGAGCTGTAAACCCAAATTTGAAAAATATAATCGAACTATTTCGATATCACGGACTGTAGACCGAAAAATGGTTTTCATAAATGAAAGTAAAAGTCTTGAAGAACAAAAAAATTTTTTCTTGTCTTTTTTTCCTTGATATCCTTTACAGTTCGGCTACAAATCACAATTTTTCCCTTAAAATAAAAAACTACAAATGTTCTGAAAATATAATTCCATAGTGAGTATTAAGTAATTTTGTTTAAAAGAAACTGGAACTAAAACAATCGCTGAAAAACCGGCCATAGAATTAAAAAAGTTTAATTTAAACAAAAAAGAAAAAACCTACGCCGTCCGCAAGATACTTTTATTTTGAAACTGCAGCTATAAAATTTTAAGTTAGAAAAACATGTTTTCGAAAAAAAAACGCGTTTCAAATTTTTAATTGTAATGAAATTTTTGTTTTACTTGTAACTAATGGCTTGTCTGTGTGCTGTGTACCTTTCTTAATGGATTTGAACACTTTTATGAATGTGATAGTATAGTGCTAAAAAATTTTTATCATCTCTAACTGCTGCCAAGTTTTCTAATTGACATTTCCTTCTATTTCTATTAACTCTTGCAGGCTACTATCGTTTCTACAGGTATAGATAACGGGGCCAGAAAGTATATAATAAGGCTCTTCGCCTATATTCAACTTTTTCGGTCGATTTAAGATTTCGCCCTTTCTTTTGCAACTATTTTTTCAAATCATTTTTAGATTATCTTGGAAATCACAAGGTATTAAAGCGTGTCTCAAGAAGCGTGCACTATTTAAATTTTGTAATTCTGAAATTATAAGAGCTGTTACCTATGATTGTTTCGATTATTAAAAATGGAGCGCTACACAAAAAAGGAATACGTTATAATTCTGAAAAAACATTAAAAAGATTAGCGAAATTTTCAATCGAGAAAGTGTACCTAATGCATCAAGAATTCGAAGAGATGTCAAAAAATTAAAAAAAAAAACTAGGTCGATTATAGACCGTAAGTCTCATTTGCGTTGACGTATCGATGAGGGTCTTGAAAACATTGCTGTTGTAAACGGGAGCTTCAACGAAAACTCGAAAACATCAACTAAGCATCGTTCTCAAGAAGTACAATTTTCACGAAACATTACGCAGCAAATTTTGACAAAACATGTCCATCTTCACCGACCAAAAAAATGACAACTCACTCAAAAAGTACATGTTGTGCATTGTTAAATAAAATAGTGCACTCTTATTGAAACATCCATTAATCGTTAAGTATGATTTGTATGAATTCCGAAATGTTGCATTTCATGCGCCGGAGCTGACAGCCGTATTGATTAGAATTGATTGCACGTACACGTTTTTGAATGTAAGAAGGAGTAAAAAAGAGACCCTTAAGGTACAGTTTTTTAATTTTTTTTTTTTGCATAACGATTTCTTATAATTTCTTAAAACTCACCCAGTAGTAGTACGTCCTTTCAATATGAAAATTTAGTTTAAAAAAAAAAAAAAAAAAAAAAAAAAAAAAAAAAAAAAAAAAAAAAAAAAAAAAAAAAAAAAGACATAAAACCAGTAGTTTACCTTAAACACACCATAATACAATAAGACAAAAACAAAACGTAAACCAAAATCAAGAAGAAAATAAACAAAACTAATAGTAAGTAAAAATAAAATTTTATTAATAAAACAGTAACGATTTTTATAAATAAAGTAAAATAAAATAAGAAAATCGCATGTTAACCTAATTTTATTACAAGGAAATCATTTGTGTGTAAGCAAATTCACAAGTTCTTCGACCCAACATATACATATAATTAACCGGATTTATCTGTCGGCGCATTTCGTCATTCTTTTTATTTGCATCTTAATCTTGTCATATTTTTATGTTCATATTTAATAAAATTTATATATAAAAGCTTTGCAATCTGTGCAAGAATGTATCCAGAGTAGGTTTCAGATCAAATTAAAAAACATGAAACTTTTACTTATATTTTTCGCTGGTATCTATACAGTTCATCGATTAAACGATATAGTTTCGATGCGTTATTAAATGAATTAATTTTATAAAAAATTTTATTTTTTTCATAGTTTTACTACTCAGTTACTCTGAGGCGATTCAAACACATCTTGTGTGCACTATTGTACCTTCCGTGAATAGTCCACCACAACAATATGTTACGATGAAGCCACCGCTTAAACGACTTATGAAGAAGGATTGTGATAAGCTGTGTACTAAATTTAATTTTGAGCCTGTTTGCGCTACCAATGGTTTTTGTATTCACGAATTTGCAAATCAATGCGTTTTGGATGTTTTCAATTGTCAGCATCCGACAAAACGATTTACGGCAACCAAAGACGAAAGATGCCGCATGCATTGGCTGAAACATTGTGATGCTGATGAGGTGGCTCTAATTTGATTAAAAGGAAATTTATCTAAAAATTAACCATAAAAAAAAAGAAAAGGAAAAATATAGTGACGATTAGAGAGAAGTGATTCAAATGTAAATTTTTTTGTTTGGTGTTTTTTTTTTTTTAAATAAAATTAAATCCAAGAAAACCACTTTTGTTTTCTTCTTTTAGTTGTATTTCTGGTAATACGGACAGTTGATAGCACTTTACGTTTTTGAATATTTAATAATTCAAGTATTAAATATATATTAAAATAGTGTTAATTTTTTTTTTTTTTAAATTTTCCTTATAAATTTTCCTCCTGATTTTATTATATAAAAACGATGGTTTTTGAAACATTTTTTCTTACGTTTACAACTCATTTTGTATACTGATGTTCTTTCGAATAACTTCTTTAGTAACTGTTTAATACGGTTTTCTATAGAGGTCTTGTGAGTGTGAGAATGCAAAAAAACACGTAAGATCCTCAGATAGGCAGTAACTTACCACTTGAGTTAAGTGTAGATGGGAAGTATTTATTGTCTTAGGAATACCAACCGTTAGCATGAAAGGTAGAATATTTCGATTTATTTTTTTGCGATATAAGGTCGAGCGTCGTCTTACCGGAACGTCATCCTATAATGAATGTTTTCGTATGTTGTGGCTCACGTTTTTCTGTAATAATTGAGTCGGTCGCATTAGTTTTTCTGCGAAACCTTTGCCCAGTTATGGTTTCATTAGATTGAACCGGATGCTAAACTTCTATAACCAAGTTATTCATCTCAGAACGGGATGTTATTGATATCGTTAATGGCTTATTTTTCATGTCTTCGGAATTAGCGGCGAACTCATTTTTTTTCAGCACATTTTAAAAGAAAAAAAAAAAAAAATTGTTTGACTTTTTTTTTGGTTAGAACTTTTTTTTACCAATCTCTAAACCTAAATTAAGAAGAGAATTATATTCAGCTGGACCGAATCTTTTATACCCACCACCTTTATTTAAAAGAAAAAAAAAAAAAAATTGTTTGACTTTTTTTTTGGTTAGAACTTTTTTTTACCAATCTCTAAACCTAAATTAAGAAGAGAATTATATTCAGCTGGACCGAATCTTTTATACCCACCACCTTTATTTAAAAGAAAAAAAAAAAAAACTAACTTTCGCTACTCTATAATATTGGGTGGACGTGACAGATTTCTTCCATTTTTAAGAAATACCGCCAAAATTTTTATTGCGTAGTTTATGAATAATGAACAAAACACCCAGATGGCTGAGACGTTTTGACTTTATTTTACAATATAAGACTGTTCTTTGGGCCCTTTTTCAAAATCAGCTAATGTGTAAGAATTTTCATTAATTTTGCTAAATTTAATCGAAATATCTTCTCAATGTTGCGATCAAAAAAATTATTATGGTAGACATTCAACATAAATAATCAGACAGATACATAAACAGACGGATGGACGAACACGTCTGGACGAATTCAAAATTTTATATTGACTAAGAATATACACACTTTATATGGGGTTTCAAAGGCTGCTCTCTCTTGATGTTATAGAGGCTTTCACAAACAAATTAAATTTTAATTTATTAATATATTGAATAAACGTACGCAATCTTCTTTCCATTTTTGTACTGTTACTAGAGAATAGCTGGTTAAATGAATTTGGAAATTTTTCTAGATCTAGGTCTATCATGATTTATGATTATGATGCAAAAAACAACTCATTTGTTCTTTTTAAAGCAAAAGTTCTCTTAGTTTGTGTTGTACTGTGTCGGCGTCTTGCTGCAGCGTAAGCGTAGTAGTAAGCGTGCAAAAAATTCGAATAGAGAATGTGGAATGTTTAATATAGACATTGCAGAAATAAACAGACAGGACATACTTGAATCGATTGTAAATTTTAACGCTGATTCAGAATATATATATACTTTTTGTGGGGCCTCTGAAACTCTTTCGTCTTCTGGATGTTGCAAGCAAAATGAGATAATGAATAAACTTTCCATCCTTCGTTCGTGTGGTATAAAAATGTTTTATTAACATTTGAGGGAAAGATAGATATTTGGCAGTGAGAAGTCACGATTTTATCTCATACAATATAGCACTAGAGTTACTGCTTATCTTATAAATAAATTAAAAAGTAAATAATTTGCTTTGCAACGTAGATTTTTTAAGAAAGGCTTTAATACCCATCAACGGAAAGATGGGGTTTGCAACATTCAAAAGGAAGTTGCAGAGACTTCATAAAATATATATATATATATATAGACATATATATGATCAGGATCAAATTTATTTAAATATGTCCATCTATGATGAAGATGATGATGTCGGTCTCAAAATTGGCAGAAACATTAAAAGTTCTTACACGCAGGTTGTTATTGAAAATAGATCAACTCGACAGACGTATAGTAAACGTAACGTAAATTAACTATAGCAGATAAATCTACGAACACTTTCAGTTATATTGCGTTACCTATTTTGTAGAGTTTATATATAGAGAATTCATTACGCCCACTCTATAGAAAGGAGTTTTTTGTGAAAACGTTTGTAGCATCAAGAAGATACCTTCAGAGATCCCATAATATATATATATATATATATATATATATATATCCTTAATCAATATCAAGTTTCACATCCACATAAAAATGCCTGTCCGTCCTTCTAACCGTCCTTCTAGTTGTCTACTTGTCTACCTATCTGTGCAATATCTGCGATAAGCCAACATAGTAGTAGATACATTTCGACTCTAACGATATATTAAACTTAACTACTTACCTGTTTCTTGATGAAAAATTTTAATTACAAAAAAAAAAAAAAAAAAAAAAAAAAATTACAAAGTTACGGATCTAGTAGATCAAAGCGGGAAGATAAGATTAATATGCTCTCATGCGTAATCTTTCTTATTGGCAGGTTCTTCGCCTGTTAATTATAAAATTGATCTAAACTTGTTTTTTTTTTTTTTAATTTATAAACATTTTTATTGAATAAAATGCATAATTAATAACAACGATTTTTCCCATTGATTTATTTAATTATGTCCCAATTCCCATTGCTGACATAAAGGAGCACCTGTTTGCTTGCATTTGAAATCGTCCAGAATAATAAAAACTTTCTCAGGATGTTCACAATTGTAAGCAGAAATTTGACATTCACCTTTAAATTGTTGCATGCACTGACCGTTGCCAGCACAAAGTAATCTCTCAGTTTCCGTACAACTAAACCCACATTGATTGGGTGGTTGTTCAGTAGGAACAACTATAAGTACTTTGGCTGCATTTAATGTAAAAAAGCCTGGAAAACAGATAATTGTGAAAAAAATGAAGGCGGGAAACCACTATATACGTAGATATGCTTGGAAATTAATTTATTTATTTTATTGACTAAAATATAATAATCAAGCATTTTGTGTAAAAGAGATGATTGTAGGCGGGCAAAATTATAAATGGGAAAAGGTTAAGCCTTTTTTTTTTTTTTTTTTTTTTTTAAATTCACATTTGGAGAGAATAGCTTCGGTGTTGCCATTTTTTTAACAGTTTTCAAAAGCGATTTTTTTCTATACTTGAATATTTGCTTAATAATCTTGTCGAATATTCTTATTCTAACACCTTGCTTCCCATCCGAAAAAATTTGCACCAAAATAAAAAAAAAATAAAAAAAAAAAAGTTTTTTTTGTTAGGCTCTTCCTTTGGTTTTTCTCCTTAATGATATGTTTCTAAATAAGATTTATGTCGTCAGATCTTACCCAACAGCAAAAGGCCAGCGAGAAAATGCATTTTTTTTTTTTAAAAGTTTTTTGAAAATTCGTTATCCCCGTACAAATGATAATTGAGTTTATGTAGTGTTATATATTCAAAAATTTGAAGTATTTATACTGATCTCAGGATCGTCGCTTAAAATATCCTCGAGAAAGTGTAAAAACAAGTAAATTAAAGTTTTTTTTTTTTTAAATTATTAATAACAATCCCACAATAATCGTCATGTGAGTTAATTTTAAAATATATCTTTGGAATGTTATGAGTTACGTTAATATTATATATCTGAGTGATTAACCAAACTTAGTAACCGGTTTTAGGCTGTTGTATGAGAAATGAAAAAGAAATTACGCAAATGAAAAAAACTTTTGCCATAAAAAAAGAAATAATTAGCATAATTTCGATGAAAAGTTAAAAATATCAACATCAACATCATAAAAATATTCAGAACTTTGCCAGACGTAACAAAGAAAGCTGCCCAAAGTATATAAAGCTGATGTTAAATGAGGACAACAATCAGTTTTTGAAAGACACAGAAGACGTACAACCATGAAGATTTTTATAATTTTAAGTAAGAAAAACTAAAGAAATTTTTTCGAAGAGAGATTTGTTATATAAAATTTTCAATTCAAACAACTTTAAGCACTCATCTGTTGTTGCTACGCATTTGATAAGCAACAACAGCAACCTCAGCAGCAATCTCAGCACCAACCTCAGCAGCAAACTCAGCAGCAACCTCAACAGCAACCTCAGCAACAACATCAGCAGCAAACTCAGCAACAACCTCAGCAACAACAACAGCAGCAACCTCAGCAACAATTCCATCAACACCAGCAACACCAGCAACAACCTCAGCAACAACATCAGCAGCAACCTCAGCAGCAACCTCAGCAACAACATCAGCAGCAAACTCAACAGCAATCTCAGCAGCAACCTCAGCAGCAAACTCAGCAGCAACCTCAGCAACAATTCCATCAACACCAGCAACACCAGCAACACCAACAACACCAACAACACCATCAACATCAACAACATCAACAACAAAACCTGCAATCCCAAAACCAACAACCCCAAAACCAACAACATCAATCCCAGCAACAACAGCAACAAGACCAACCAAATGCTGCACAATCAACGCAGTGTGCTGGAGATGATCAGCCAGCAAAATTACCGGGGGGAGGTGCAATGGTAAATAGGTCAAATTGACTATTTAAATGTATAAACTATATACACCTACATTTATACAAACTTTTCGAACAGACTCAACAACGTCAAAAGTGTGGAAAAGATAAAGTGCAACAAGGACAACAAGGACAACAAGGGCAACAAGGACAACAAGGGCAACAACAACACAGTCAAACAACGCAATGTAAACCGCAAAATGCTCAGCATGAAAATCAAGGTAATTATAAACAACTCGACTCAACAATCACACTTACAATATGTGTATATGTATTATTAAATAGGTGTACAACAACCCGTTGCAAGGTCCAAACGAGCTGTGGTAAGTGGAGCTTCAGTTCCAGGAGAGCACGTTAATAAGCCTGTAACACAAGTAGGCGTTTCACCTGGAGCTAGCCATGGTTCTCATGTTGGTCAAAACGTACCTGGTCAGGTATCTCATGCCGTTGATCAAGTCGCAAAAGTCGGAAGTCATGTACAAAGTTCTGTTCAGGTGACTAGTCATGGACCACATTTTGTTGATCAGACATCACAAGGAGTAAATCGGGTGACAGAACATGCACCTCATGTTGGTAGTCATATGAAAAATAAAGCACAACAACATGGCTCTCATTCTGGTAGTCAAACGCATAAGGAAGGATCTAATGGTCAGCAATGGACTTCTCAGCAAAAAGTTCCTCAAAGTGTGGGTCAAACAGCCAATGTAAAATCAACTACCGCTCAAGTGCCTCACAGTGTCGGTGTTCCTGTTGCTGGACAAAAGCCTCATGCACAACAAGGTACTGTTCCAGGAACGCAACATGGCTCTACAGTCGGTACTGTAACAGGACAAGCCGGCGTTCAACAAGCAGTCCATCAAGTCAAACAACCAGTTCATCATACAGGCGTGCCTAATGCCAGCCAAGTAGGTAAAGGTGAGGTTGTTGGACAGCAAAGTAAATCCCAAGGAACATCTGGACAACCCGTTAAAGTACGGCGAGCCACGCACAAAAATGTACCGAATGTCACTACACCTGGCCATGTTCAAGGTGTAGCTGCAACAATTCCAAAACATATGCCACAGACAGTCAACTCGCCTGCTATGACTAAACCTCAACATGTTGGACAAGTTGTCTCGCAGACACCACAGTCAGTAGTTAAAAGAAACAACTGAAGAAGGGAAATTATGTCAATGTACTAAAGAAATAATATATTTTTATTTTTTTTTTAATTTTCTAATACAAACTATACGAAAGCGTCCTTGCATTTAAATGCATTCAATTAGTATAAACTAAGCAGGGAAAAGAATATAAAAAAACAATAATATATATGTATAAATATTTAGAAACCAATAAACTAATTGCTTTTTAAACAAAAACTCTTTAATTGTGTCTTTTTTGTGTTTCATTAGATTTCTCAAAGCAAACACGTCAGCAATAATTAATTGCGAGCAAGCAATAGTTTGATATTTTTAAGGATAAAGCTTGAATCTATATATAAAAGTAGGAACGTAAAATGTATTAACACATCTTTTCTGCCCAATTGATTTTTAATTACTCGAATTGTATTATATACACACACACACACACACACACATAAATGCTTTCGAGCCAGACTCTAGCTTGGCTAGTGTTGTTTCTGCGCTTTAATCAATAGTTAAGAGAAATTAATATTAACTTCGGAACAGCTGTCGATTGGTTGCTATACCCATGTTCTCTCGCTCCAACAGCAGTATTTTTTTAACACCATTTTGTCTCATCGAGAATGATATGATCAATATCAAGCGAAAAACCAAAGTCAAAGTTCTTCTCTTGAACTGGTTTCTAAAGCCTGTCTCTTCCTCTGCTTTGGATACCATCTCGATAGTTAAAGACACTGTTTGTTTGCTGGACTTTTATTCTTTAAGTAAAAGGTAATTATCTTTATTCATAAATTTTTATAGTGTGTTATTAAGAAAAATAATTTTTCTTACATCATACATATGCAGTAGGTTTTGGAAAAATATATGAATTTTTATACCCTGGACACCATTTCTGCGTTAAGGGTATACTAAATTTGTAACGATGTATGTAACACTTAGAACATTCAATAAGACTTGAGATAGATCCCCATCTTTTATTAAACAAATAAAAATTTCGTATTACATTCGGAATTGATAGAAATACATCTGTGGGTCCGTCTGTCCATTGGAATTATGTTCTCGTATTTTTTTCGAAACATTTTGATGAAATTTTCTACATTGAAATGTTCTCGCTCAGAGCAGCATATTTTATATGTATTAAATCGAATTCATTTCACGACCACTCCCACTTTAGAAAAATTTTGTAAAACCTTTATAACCCTTTTAAAAAAGAAATTATTAAATTGTATGAAAAAAATTCACAATTTTTTTTTTATATAAAAAGGATACGGAAAATTTTAATGGGTTTATTGGATCACCACCACCCATAACATCTTCTTTAGAAAAAAGTTTCTTTATATAGAAATAAAGTCTATAATATATGACATTCTACGGTGATATTTGGTCTAAATGATAATTTGACATAAAGGGTGTCTCCATAACAGCATACTTTTTCATGCTTTTCAAAATTTTCATAGTTTGAGGATCTGCTGATTTGAACCCTCGAGTAAACCGAATTTTATACGAGCGAAGACGGCGATCTTTCGTCAAAATCCACTGAGTAGTGCTTTTCGATTTTTCGACGATACTCTTGCTTACAGCAACAACGTTCTCAAGAGACTGGGCGGTACGTCGGCGCAAAGGAGACTTACTGTCTATAATGGAACCAGTTGCTTCAAATTTTTTGACCAATTTTCGAATTGTTGATACATTAGGTGCACTTTCTCAACCGAATATTTCGTGAAAGTTGCGAGCGTTCTCAGTTATAATACGTTCTTCTTTTATGTAGAGCCTCATTTCCAATAATCGGAACAATCATAAATGATAGCTGTAAAATTTTAGAGTAGATAAAGGACAATAAACTCTACGACAAAAGCATAGACTATATAGTGAAGCTAGGTCGTGATGTCACTTCACGTTTTGGACTCTGCTATCATATTATTCGTTTTCGAAAATTATTTTTATATATAAATAAAAACTTTACAATCTTTAATAAAATCTTAACTTTCAATTATGCAATAAGTAAAGTAATGTACGGCATTGAATAGTCGACCTTAATCGACTATAAAGTTATAACTTGTTTTAATTGTCATGTTTGTGTCTCCATGACATCAAAGAATATATATAATTATTTTGTTATGTCGTGTGTGTGTGCAATATTTACATAAATTCATAAGAGATCGCGGAAAGTAAATACATCTTGTGTGCGATCAGTGTAAGCTTTTTAAAGTGGCAAAAATTGAGGGAGATAACTGAAACTTTTAACATAACCCTACTTTCGATTAATTGTTTTGCATTCTTTATCCTTTATGCTCTTAAAATGATTTTTGTTTTTCGCTTATTTATATATGTATGATGAGTATGATTTTTGTAGATAAACTGTACTGAACCATTGAAAACAATGATTCCTATATCGGGATTTATGAGTAAATATATGAGTCATGAGAACAAATGTTTGATCGAAGATGGTCGATGACAAAACTCAAGCCGGGCTTAAATTGAGAAATCTAACACTCTAAACTCTCAAGAAAGAATTTATCTTAAATGACGTCGAAAGCAAATAATAACAATAGGATGATAATGTTTCTAGAAGTAACTGCAGGCTGTCAGTTATCGAACAATTAGGAAGAATCAAGTATGCAGGATGCGTTAATCGTTTCATTACGCACACATTACACTTTTCATTATCCCAACTAAAATATTTATTTATTAAGAACTTTTAACTCTATCTTCACTTTACGCGCTACTTATTACTTGAAACCCTTTGCTCACGAAAAACGATTTTTCAAAAATAATTTTAATTTTTTACTTTAACGAATTATTTAGAGAGCATCCGTTCATGACTTTTGATATTTCTGTGTGTGGTTAGAGTAACTTTATATGTAACAGTTTTGGATTGATTATCATGATGAATTCTGTACTATTTTTGTGTCCATGGCTGTACATACAAGCTTAATAAACCGTTGCAAGTTGATATAGATCAGATCGCATGTAATTTACATTTGTCCACATGGTCTTGCACTGTCGGAATGACTTTTGTATCATAATTGAAAATTTCTAAATTTCTAAAGTAAAATTTAAAAATCGTTTAAAACGTAAATGTCAGTAGACTTGGGAGATGTTTCTTACATATTTCGTAAAGCCTATTAACTATCGCGAGAAAAAAATGTCAAAAGTATCGTGAATATTTGCAATAAATTATTTTTTGTTTTTCTCTTGAATTTTTCAATTTTTCATTGATCGAAAATAGTCGTTAATTTGATTTTACATTTAAAATTTTGTTAAAGAGAAGAAACTGGTAACTGATGTTTTCCTAGTATTTTGAAATGCTAAGTGATTGAGTTTAAGATGAACGTTTCTGAAATAAATGTGTGTGTGTGTGTGCTTACAGAAACTGTGTGTGTACTCACACTTTCCATAAATATATATGTGTGTGTGTGTTGCATGTTAATTTATCAAAACTTGGTGTTAATTATATTTTCACCAGAGACCTATAACTACAAAATGCATTAACAAGTCATTTAACACGCCCATATATCAAGCCACTGACATACTATTTGTTGTATTTGCACAAATTAATTATAACAACAAAAATAACAACAAAAATAATAACAATAACAACAACAATCACAATAACAGCAAAACTAAGAAATATTCTGGTTTATGGCATTATTGCGATCGACTTTAAATAGCAAAAGTAAAGATAAAATGAGACAGAGAGAAGGTTTAGGCCGAATCCCGTAATACTCAACATTTGTTTTTGTTATGCTTTCAATAATCGTTGACATCATTTATATTATTATAAACTATACCTACCTACAAACTAAAATAAATAAGAATATAATAACGGTCTGTGCACACATACAAACATATGCACTTAATATGATATACAAGAATATATATATATATATATATATAGAGAGAGAGAGAGAGAGAGAGTTTAATAAAAATTAATACAAAAATCTTAGATCCGATAATAAACAAAACATGTTTTAATTTTCACAATTTTTTTTTTTTTCAATAATGAACGAACGTCTAAATCGATTAAACTGATTTTTTAGCTTTAATCCTAAATGGAAAAATTAAAGAAAACGTTTGCAAAAGCAATTTTGCTTTCATTCAAAAGCCGTTTAATTCCTAAAACATGATTGCTATAGAAAGACAGATCCCAGTCTAAATTGGGTTTGCCATTCATATTTGATATGTGACATAAGAGTGTTAAGTACTTGAAGGGGTCACTGAGACACACACATATTGCCATATATGTGTTACAAACTTTTCATCAACTTAGGGTACCACCTATGGCGAGTATGTAACAAGAAGGAGCAAAAAAAAAAAAAACGGGAAAATTTCTTACGTTCATGTGCAACGCATTCGCATATATATATATATATATATATATATATATATATATTAAACACTGAGCACATTTTGATTAATTTCTTTCAGTATTCAGAGATTTATTTGCTGACGGAAACGACTTTCTGTTACATGTGTATATATATTGTGATTTTGTGTGTGATTCTTTCTGTTTTGATAATTGCTGAGCGAAACAGGTTTGAATACTAACTATGAGGATGAGCATTAAATAAAATTTTATTTCAATAATTATTAATATACATTTTATTGGACGGACATATTTATAGTATGTATTAGTATTATACATTTGTAACGAAACAAGAAAATATATTTTTTTGATAATCAACGCTACGAATGGGTTAAGAGAAATTCATTACTGTTGATACTTACCACGGAAGATGAGGAGTATATTTCATTTTGTTATTTTGTTTGTAAATACGAGAAGGTTACTTTGGAGATCCCACGAAGTATATATATTCTTACCTTATTATTTTATTTATTTTTTTTTTATTTATTTTTTATATATACCTTCGACCTGCCTTGTCCTGCTCGAAACGTAACCTGTAAAGTATTGCCGATCGCGTTGTATACTTAGCTGACAGTATATTCTGCACCAAAATAACATAATTAAATTTACGGATTAGACGAACACACTACGCTATTAATCACAGTATCAAGAACGGGTAGTTACGCATAAAATTGTACGGATTACTAATATCCATGTACAAGTAATTTATCGGTGAAATAAAATGTTTTTTTTTTTTTGATGATTACCAAGCGAGTTACCGCAATAATTACTAGCATAGGGCTGAGCGATCGCTTTCCGCCCAACAATAAACACATATATTATAACAAAAACACAAAATACTCTATGTAAGATCGATTTAATTTTAATAAATTTCTTGTCGCTTATCACCTGCAAAAATCGAAGTATCTTTAATCTGATGTCACATGAAGTATCTTTCTCGTATGCCTTGAATTTTCACTTGTAATTATTAATGATTAGTAGAAGTACATGATTTAAGAAAAGTTTTTCTATTTATCTTTGTTCTGCAAGGTTACTGTGCCGTCTCAGTTACTCTCTAGGGCTTACAATGCCGGTTAATATATTTATAAAATACATTAAAAACATGAGCATGTACTTTATTTATGTATATATACACATTTATATTCACATGCACACACACACACACAAATACACACGCGCGCAGATATGCAGATATGCTCATTGATGATCACATAAACTGTCATTAATGTTTGTTATAAACAATTTTTAATAATAGATTTCAAAACATGTTAATTAGACAATTCAACATGTTGAGCGAACACATTGCGTTGGCTGGCTGCTTAAACATGTGTATCAAAACACCCTCCAACTTGTGTATTATAGACTTCAGTGTATGATAGTGCAGCTTAATATAAAAAGGAATCATTTTCGCCGTTGAGCTATGGACTGAAACGATGGACTGTGATAAGTGCATATTCATATATATATATCTAAATATATATATATTTACATATATATGTATATATATATATATATATATCTATATACATATATATATATGTATATATATGTAAGTATGTATGTGTGGGTAAAGATAGATTACTTTCATTAATGTAGTTCAGTTAAGAAGGCAAAAAATTGAATTCTGTTTTGCTACTTTTCTATAATAATAAACAATAACAAAAACACTTCCTTTTGCTGTTTAACTTTCGATTTAAATTAAATGATGCAACATTTTATGTAGAAATATATATATATATATATATATATATATGTGTGTGTGTGTGTGTGCATAGACCTGGGTTTGTATGCATGTATGTATGTATGTATGCATGCATGCATATATGTATGTATGTACGTATGTACGTATGTATGTATGTATGGATATATGGTTATGTATATGTATATATACATATATTACTTTATGTATACATACATACATACATGTGTGCGTGTGTGCGCTCGTGCATATACGTGGGTTTGTATGTATGTATGTATGTATGCAATGCATGTATATATGAATGTATGTATGAATGTATATATGAATGTATGTATGTATATATGTATGTATGTCTGGATATATGGATCTATGTTTATGTATATATATATATATATATATATATATAACTTCATATACATATATATATATACGTGTGCATTTCGTTTTTGCTAAATAATCATTATCAATGATTGTTGTTGCTGTTGTTGGTGCTGTTCTTAAACAACCTTCTGGATAATGATAGTGACCAGTGCGCAAAGTAATGTCGAAGACATATATGAATGAATTGCTGTTTATTTGTAGCTGTGGGTTCGTTTGTTTGATGGTAGATATATACATACACACTTAAATACGCACACGTGTGTTTGTGTGTGCCTGTGTGTGTGTTTATGTGCAATTTAGCAGCAATTTCTCAAAGACCATAATTGCATAATTTTAAACTTGTTGGCAACTTAATTGCGTAAAAAAAGTTGTTTAAATGTAATCGCAGTTTAACTGCCAATCATCAGCTCTGACCGTGTCTGCCTACAAGCCAGCAAACTCAAGTTCTCAAAGGAACTGGCTGCTGCCTGCTGCCTGACCACTGGAGAAACTATAGATAATACACACGAACATATATAGAACACAAAAACAACAACAACAAAAAAAAAACAAAAAAAACAAAAATGAATACTAACAAAAGCACATTATATTTTCCATTATAAAGCTTTGAGAGGTAAACAGTCACAAAATCATTGACTTCAATAGTTGTTGTTAGTGTACGTACGTGGCAAAGTAAAAACTTCTTACCCACCTTCAGTTAACTTAACGAAATTTGTCTTATTTTTTATTTTCTATTTTTCATTGCCGTTGTCGTTTCTGTTACTAAACACACACGCATGTCTCTACAAATACATTTAGAATTTCTTGAATGTTTTATTACAAAAAGAGTAGAGAGGGAGAGAGAGACAGAGAGAGAGAGAGAGAGAGAGAGAGAGATAGAGAGAGAGAGAGAGAGAGAGAGAGAGAGAGAGTTCAGTAGCAAGTAAAAGGCAAAAGCAGGCCTAAAGGCTTAAAACTATTGGTTTTCAAAGTCATTTCTGATTTGTGTGTCGTTCTGCTGTTTCTATACATATATGTGCGTCGCTTTTATTGTTAAAACCTTTCTAAATGCATGTCATGTTGCTCACCCAACATATACTTAAGCATCATTTTATTTGAACAGGCATTTTACATAATGCTTTTCCTTTTTCTCTTCCATTTCATAAAGTGTTTTTTACTGTCTCAGCTTGCGGTAGAAATTTTTACTTGTTGTTCTTTTCGCTTTTTACCTTTAACAACGTGTTTAACATATGTTTAAAAATTATGCCAGAGAATTGAAATGCTTCATATTTATGTCTTTATGTATGTATGTATGTGTTTTTTGTATGTACATCTGCTTAATATTCGTGCAAATGTGTTACTAATAATAAAATATTAAATAAAACTTTGCGTAAAATATAAAAGAGAAAAAGAAAAGAAAAAAAAATACAGAAAATAAAAGAAAAGAATAGAGAGAAAAAAATGAATAGAAAATGAAAGGAAAGAAAAGGAAGGGAAGGAAAGGAAAGCAAAGGAAAGGAAATAAAAGGGAGGAATGAAAAGAATAGAGAGAAAAGAAACCAAAAGGAAAGAATAGAGAGAAACGAAAACGAAAGAAAAGAAACGAGAAGAGAAGAGAAGAGAAGAGAAGAAAAGAAAAAGAGAAGAGAAGAGTAGAGAAGAGAACAGAACAGAACAGAACAGAAGTGAAGAGAAGAGAAGAGAAGAGAAGAGAAGAGAAGAGAAGAGAAGAGAAGAGGAGAGGAGAGAAGAGAAGAGAAGAGAAGAGAACAGAAGAGAAGGGAAGAGAAGAGAAGAGAAGAGAAGAGAAGAGAAGAGAAGAGAAGAGAAGAGAAGAGAAGAGAAGAG
>KK351031.1:1301935-1313809 GCA_000671755.1 Glossina brevipalpis
TGGAATCTCTTTTTTTAAATAAATACAATGGGAGTGAGAGAGAGAGAGAACGCGAGAGAGAGGGAGAGAGCGAGAGAGAAGGAGAGAGAGAGAGAGAGAGAGAGAGATAAAGAGAGAGTGAAAGAGAGGAAGAGAGAAAGAGAAAAAGAGAGAAAGAAAGAAAGAATGAAAGAGAGAGAGAGAGAGAGAGAGAGAGAGAGATAAAGAGAGAGTGAAAGAGAGAAAGAGAGAAAGAGAGAAAGAAAGAAAGAAAGAGAGGGAGAGAGAGAGAGAGAGGGAGAGATAAAGAGAGAGTGAAAGAGAGAAAGAGAGAAAGAGAGAAAGAAAGAGGGAGAGAGAGAGAGAGAGATAGCATTATTTTCAGTATTGAAATTTTAATTACTGCAACTATCAAGTGGAAGGCCTGTAGAGAAGAAGAGGATGTCAAAGACAGAAGATTTGTATTTTATCGAATTGTATAAGCAATGCATTCCAATTCAATTACGATTCAAAATTCAAAAGAAAGAAGTTCAGTTTTAAATATATTTCACAAATTACTCGAAAGAATTCTAAAAAAAAAAAAAATCTTATAAAACATAATGTTATGCAAACACAATTAAATATTTATACAAAAAAAAAAAAAAAACAAAAAAATTGTCTTCTACCGATATTTGAAATACCGATCATTTGTTCATATATTTCTAGCTAAGTATGTTCGCTTATTTTATGGAATTGCTACAATTGTGCTACAAATATTAAACAGGAGGTTGAAATGAATTTTAATTTTAATCGATCAAGAAACTAAATTAAAGAAACTTCTATAATGCATCCTATAAAAGATGTACGCAAAGCAATTTTAAGGAAAGCGGGATATTTCGCTTTTTTTTGTTTTTTCTTTTTATCGATAACTTACAGATATATCGTGAATATATTTCTAAGAAAGTCCTATGCAAATATACGTCAGAAATATGTGTACGAGTTCAGTTGAAAAATGGGCTTAATTCACAATTCAACACGCCCACAATTAGGTATACTACTTTTACGTAATTGTCTGATTTTTTATGCTATCACTTTTTATATACTTTTATGTTTGAATATTTCGAATAAAATCATACACAAACCGATTATCATTTATTTGCAGTGACGAAAAGAAACAAAGAGGATTTCGCTTTTGCGATTTTTTTTTTTAGCGAATATACTGTTTTCCACTGTAATCGAAAGAGAATTATTTATTGAGATTATATTAGTTCCAGAGATCTACGATTGCTATTGTAAGATTTCATCATTTCGTCTCTTATTCAATTTATCAGTTCCTATATATGTAACATACATCTCATATTATATTATATTATTAGTTAATATTATATAAAATATTTTGATGATATTTCTTCTTTCTCTTTGTCATCTTTTTTTGAAATTTTCAATTTCTTTTATGTACGATATCTTTATATATATATATATATTTATAGATCTTCACATGCTTGAGAGAGTATAACTCTGATTAGTGTTTGCCATTTCGTCAGTTAGTAACTGACCAATGCTTGTCGGTTAGTTAAGTAGTTAATGTCTCTATTAAGTCTTACATGATGTGCCTGTTAGCAATTGCTCTTTTGCTGTTATTCTTGGGCACATATACTCATAATAAGGAAGCAAACATAAATATCTTCACACCATTTCTTGATGGTGAGTTAGTCTTTGGGAACATCCATTTACTTGCGAATCGCTTTAGAATTATAAGCCAGTCAGCCAGCCAGCCAGTCAGCCAGCAGAGATAACAAACGAGGAATTGCATGAAAAGAAGAGAAAAAAAATACAGAGAGAGAGAGAGAGAGAGAGAGGGAGAGAGAGAGAGAGAGAGAGAGAGAGAGAGAGAGAAAAAAGAGATTGATAAAAGGAAGGTGAAGTGGGCGAACGGGCATTAAATGTTAAATCGCAAATCACACAAACATTTGATTGCATAATTTCTCAATTTGCTTAGGGGCATCTGGCATGTTTACGTATATGTTAGGCAAAGAGCGTTCGTTTTCTTGTCTAATTATTAGCGTAAAGATAAAAAAAAAAAAAGAAGAAAGCATCAATACAAATTAAGAGGTTTTTTCCTTCCTTCGCCAACTGCAATAAAAACCTATTTTAGCGTTCTATAATTATCACTGTAGCCGCCTAAGAGTGGAAAGACAACTTCGCGTTCACAGTGCCTCATAACATACTTCCAACACATTTAGGCTTTAAAAGCAAATGCTTCGATTGCTCTACATAACTAAAAAAATATGTGATTATTCTTTTATTATTTTGTTTTTTTTTTTTTTTTCTTTTTATAATGCTATGAATTTCAATCAAATTTAATGACTTAATCATTAAAGTTATGCATAGATTCCTTATCGTTATTATGTTGTTAGTGCCATTGATAGCATATTGATATACAATAATTTTGTAGTGTTGGAAATATTCTTTGCAAACCGGTGGAAAGTATATAACTTTACGGTAATAATTTTTATTTTTTTTATATTTTTTTTCATTATTACAATAATTTTGAATTGCTTGCCCCGTGAAAAACATTCAATATATTAAAGTCAATGCTGATTTAAGAAAACTGTAAATTTTTGTTGACTTATTATTAAAAGAGGAATATGTGGGAAAAAGTGCGGATATATTAAAACGTTCTTAGTGAAAGTTCTATGTCGTTTAGTGAGTGAAAATTATTATGCTGCTTATTTATCTACATCACGGTCTAGGAACAATCATAAATTTTTGTTTTAATGTAAAAAATGCATTCATGAAGAAAATTTTAAACACATAACACAAGGACAATGAAGAAATGAAGAATTTTTGGACCACTTAGGTTTAATAGAAGACGTCAATCGTGTTAGTTATAACAATCGAAAATCATGATTTTCTTAAGTTGGAAATGAGAACAATTTTTGGATTTCTCAAATCTTTCTCCTTGAAACAGCTATAGTACAGTTTTTAATACGTTATATAATTGCGTTGTAAATGTGATTATCAGGAGACGTGGCATAAGAAGAAAGCAGCAGTAACAGTTCTTTAGGACCAAAAAAAAAAAAAAAGACACTATTCGTCTAAATCATTCGATTGCTACGACATACGAAAGGCGAAAAAAGTGTAATCAAAAGAGGGGCCCGTGAGAGGAAGATGAGAAACCGATGTATTATAGTGTGGGTGATCATGGTCGATCCTTTCCATTTTCATACGGATACTATAGAATAGCTGACGCAATATATGCGGAAATTTTTATATATCTGTCTTCTATGGTTTATGAGTAATAAGTAAAAAAAAGAAACATTTTTTTCTTTTCTTAAAAACGGAAGTGTTCTCAATTTACGTTGAACTGTAAGCGTGTCCTTTGACCGATTTGGACCGTTATCGTTATCAAGTTTTTTACAAGAACTTTTAATGTTTGCGCCAAATTTGAAATCGGAAATTTTTAATTTTTGCGGGCAGAAAAATGTTTACCACAATCGGTCATAGGGATCGATAGGGTGTTGCTTAAATCGATTTTAAACTTGATGTTAATCAAGAATATATATATATATATATATATATATANTATATATATATATACATATATATACATATATATACATATATATATATACATATATATACATATATATACATACATATATATATACATATATATATATATATATATATATATATATATACATTGTGGGATCTTTGAAGCTTCCTTCTGAAAATGAGGAAATGGAAGAAACTTTGCGTTTTTCAGCTCGAAGTCTTCTGTATGTTAGTCCGATTGTAAAAAAAAAAAAAGAAGGAACTCTTTAAATACGTACTCTTTAGATTCGCTATACTTATCCTAATATCAGCAAGAATGCAAGTTCATCATCAAATTTGACTGATATCACATACGAAAAAAAAGTCTTAGTAACGCTGATATAGAAGTCCTTTAAAACGTTGCTTATATGTGAACATAGGAAATAATATTTTTCTAAATCATCGTTGACCATTTTAAATGAAGTTCGTTTAAAGCAGATACAAAGGACGCTTGACTTCGAGTGCCTATCAAAAAATGAAGGGAAAAGTTTTATTTTATTTTCCAAAAGTTCTGTAAAACAAACATTCAAAAATATTAACTAGATGCGGAAATATTGTTTCACATAACTTTTCTTTAAACACAGTTCGAACATACCGAACCAGTTCTCTTTAAGTTTTTGTACATTTACGTTTCCTTTGTTAAGCAAATTAAAATATTTTTATTTAGCAAACATATATATACATATATATATATATATATGTAACCGCTGTATCCTGTTGAACAGTGAAAAGTATTTTAGTTAAGCTTTTGAGTTTTATTGTTGTTATCGCAATCGTTTTGTAGAGACAGAGAGACAAACGATTTTATATCCTCTGCTTTTAAACTAACATTTTAGTATATAATCCCTTTTGGCTTAATTCAAATGCATCATCAACCGCTTGTCACTGTCATTACTGGCTAATTTTAAATATTTTAATACTACAAGCATATTTTTCAAACTGATAAGATTAACTTACTACTGCAAATATGAAGCAGACGTGAAGCAAACGTGAAGTAAACGTGAAGCTTACTGAGCCTGTATCTATTATACTTATATATATATATGTGTGTATATGTATGCATTAGTGTATTAGTGAGCATTTCGTATATATATATATATATATATATGGGTGTGTGTGTGTGTGTATGAATACACTTTTACAATTAGGTAAAACGGTGAAACGGTTTTCACGTTGAGATTACAACAATAAAGGAGAAAAACTGAAAGAATAGGCCACCAAAAGGACGCAGAGGAAAAATAAAAACTAACAAAAGCATAAGAAACCCGTTTAACCGTACGAAATTGTTGAGTAAGTGTGCGAACATATCCGGACCATGAAAATATCGTTATTACGAGAGTCAAACGACTAAAGACTTGTGTTGAAATTTTGCTGCATATGTCTTACGTCTACCAAAACACTAAAAGCGCCAATGATGATCATCATCATCATCATCATCATCTTCGTCATGGTCGACAACATCATCGTCATCATCATGATTTTAGTAGAGTCATCAGGTTTGACCGGTAGTAATGGTCAGTAGAAGTTTTTAAGGTAGCATGTGTTTCTTATTTTTCAGGATCGTAACAATATGGAAACACACAATCAAACCATAATATATGCATGCCGCATGCCGCATGCCGCATACTTGCGCGTTACAGTCTTTCCTTGACTTATCTGGACGGAATAGAATTTGCACTTCTGGTATTATTTGTTTACATTTCTGTGGTTGTCTGAGTAAGTAACAGCAACAGCAACAGCAACAGCAACATCAAGAAGAACAGCAACGGCAACGGCAACGGCAACGGCATCATCATCGGCAGTAATACTTTTGTGTATTGCTGTTAAGCGGTTCATTTGACTTTGACATACGAGTTTCGTGTTTTAGCATTTTATCGGTTTACTTGTGATGTGTCTGAAAATTAAATTGATGAATAATGCGGTTCGTGTTAGTTGTCTAAAGACCGGGGAGTGTGTTAATATATTTACATTTTTATTTTTTTTTTTTTATTTCATTCAATTTAAAACTAAAAAGAACAAGAGTGAGAGAGATAAAGAGGAAGTAAGAGGTAATTAAGGGGGTAGAGGGAAAGAAAAACAGAGAGAGAGAGGGATAGAGAGAGAGGGATAGAGAGAGAGAGAGAGAGAGAGAGAGAGAGAGAGAGAGAGAAAGAGAAAGCTATCCCAAACAGAGAGACAGAGAGGCAATAATGGTTTTTGGAATTTTAATTAAAAGTGAGGTTTTTGCATTTATCCTCATTAAAAAGTTGCTGTGTGGCAGCAGTCATAAGAAATGGGTTTGAATTTTCTTATTTAATTTGCTCTTACACATGTTTGCTGGAATGGTATGAAATTTATGAATGCGTTCGATAAAATGAAAAATTGACACATGATGGAAATGATAATAAATTTTGCAAAAAAAAAAAAAAACTAAAATTTATGTTACAAAATTTTCAAATCCGTTAATTCCTTAAGTAGAACTATGGTAAGTAGAATTATGATAAACATATTTGTCAAAGCCTCATAAAGAAGTATTTTTTATATATTTACAATTAAAATATTTGAAATCGATTTCCATTTGTATACATTTAAAATCCAATTGATCTCAGATCAGATAGCTTTAGGGCTCACCCTTTTTTCGTCTACGGGACAGTTTGAGTATGATCTCGTGTGAAATAATGATACCATTTAAAGAGATAGAGTTGTGGTGTCGACTTGCGTGCCATTATTATCTGAATAGTTTAAAATAAAATTTCATATTAATACTGGCTGGTGCGAAACTGTCCATTATTCAATGCATCTCTTTGGTTTGATATAGATTTGTATTTTGCAAACTCCTAAGAAATATCATAAATGAGTTAAATATAATAAATAAGATAATGACCTACTTAGTAGGTAGATCGTTAAATAATTCAGATTTTTTGTTTGGTAACGGATATTGTACACGCACTTGTCATTCAATCTATATTGCTGAAGGATAACTCTATACAGAAAATATTCTATAGTATTGACTCGCATGTCGATTTAAAAAAAATAATCGAATGTAGTTGAACTGAACGATTATTGGCCTTAACAGTTTACAATTTGAAGCTAATGAGAACTTTGAATTTTTGGTATATCTTCGAAGACAATCATTACAGTAATTCTAGTGTTCTGGAACAATTTTCAACAAGTGATCGATCATCTCGAGCGTGAATGGGACTGTAATTGACGGAATGATTGTGACTGATATGTGTAGGGAGGAATTCAAGATTTCAAAGAATACAATAATATGTTGTTTCTATTCACAGCTTGAAGTACCAGTGCGTGTGAAGGACCTTCAGCGGAAATATTCTGCAATAGACAAAGAATTTACCGAACAGTTTTGTTTAACTCATTTGCTTTTTTTTTTTTTTTTGAATGACCCTTGAAGTAAATGTTTGTGTTGAATTGAAAAATGTATTCAAAAATAGAGCAATTTCGGAACGGTTTGTATATTAATATTCAGTTCTGTATTAAACTAATTGATAACTTTAGAGCAAATCTAATGCTACATATGGCAATGAGGGCTTCCATCACGACGCTGTTTCCACATGGCATCATTATTTTCAACAATATGGTATACAAACTATTATTCAAATGAAAGAGAATAATGATCTAAAAATTCCACTAATTGCTAATTTTCTCTGGTGGAGAATTCCAAGCTATCATTATCTCTACTTTCCGCTAAGTTCAACGACGCAAACATATACCTACAACGCATCATCATTAATACACCACTTGAGTTTAGAAAAGTCTTGCAAAGTGGTTACTAAAGTGTTCATAGAGTGCCTAACTCTATGGTACTCGAGGCACAACAGATTACGTCAACGATATTTGGCGTCGCCCAGTAAGCAGAAGAATTCCTAACAATAGTGAGCACTACTATACCTGAGGTGCGCGAAGACTAAATTGTCTCCTTTCTTGATGAGAATTATTCCTATCTAGAATCCCACAATCAGCACGATAATCCCCGAAGAAGCGTATACAGCAATCAGAGCAAGCGGTATTCCCTAAGCAGTTTCTTGGTATTTGCAACCACATACAAGATACTTCCTAATTTGGTCGACCTGACTTTCGTGGATTAAATTGGAAAGATCATTGACTAAGTCCATATCCAATCACACTGTCTGTCGGACTACGACTTCAGCGAACTGTAAAAACGAAGTGAACTGGAAAAGTAATCATTAGTTCATAACAAATAAATTTAAGTAAGAATTATGGGCTCTTTGCATAAAAGAGACAGTTCCCTCGATGCGGCCAATTTGGTATCTTTAAGGTATCTGTCGCCAGGCATCGATAGTTAAACTTTAATTTTATCTGGCCCTTAAGTCAACATTAAACTAACGTAGGTAGCGAGGACTATGGACAAGTGAAGATTTTATATTCCGTGGAGAGAAAATTTGGACAATCTGCTCACTGTAGAAGAAGAGATCTTGTAGTAGAGAATATTTCAATTTCAGCTTTCGAATCGCAACTTTCTGATCATCTACTGTTCGAGATAACGTTCACAAAAAGATTACTGCGAATTACTGGAACAAAGATGAAGTCGTACCTGTTCACTACTGTTGAGGATACTGTTGACAATAGTAATTTTAAATAAAAGGATCTATAATTAATGTTCGGATCAGAAGGATACGAGGAAAAAAAACTGTTTTGCTCACACTACTCATAGACTAAACAATAAAAATTTTCACGGCATGCCATAGAAATGGAAAAAAACTACCACGCCCACTTACTAAAATGTTATTTTATTTTTTTTTTTACCCTTTTTTTTTAAGATAAAAGTGCTAGCATAGCCGAATGTAATTTTCTTAATTGTTTTTCCTTTTAATGATAACAACGTAACTGAGACAATAACATAGACAAAGTAAAATAATACATAGAAAATAACTTTTAAATAAATTCAAAGCGCCAATCATTCGATCATAAGCTATGCATTTTCATAATGAATAACATTGAAGTCAATCGTAAAAACTTTTAACTTAGAAGATTAAAATTACTCTTATTAGACTAAGTTTTAATGGTCTCCAAAGATTTAAAAATTGAAAAATTTTCAACACATAGAGATATATATTATATTATTTAGATTATGTTATATGTGCTTTCTCAATATTTTCAGTCCACATACCAACTGAGAAAAAAATGAAAAACCTTGAGATATATACGCTTAACTTTATATAGTTTACTAAGCTATCAGTTGGTTAGATATTTAGGACGACATTCATTAAGAAATTCGTAGTTTCAAAATGTATTTTCGTTCATTTGATTCCGATATAAGAGGGGTATAATTTAACATATAATAAAAAAAAAAAGAAAAAAAAAAAAAGAAAAACCAATATTTAAAAGCAAAGCACTTACAAGTCCTGGTTTTATGTACATATCTGGTCTATAATGAAGGATTCGTAACACATATGTTTCGGTTCGTACGTGTTTTAAAAGAGAGTTGATTTTGTTGTCTTTATTTTTCATAGAATTTATTAACCTCACTACCCGGTTTGGTAAAAGTCATTAGAGATAAATTTCTCGCACACGGATAAAAAAACAAAAAAAAAGCAAACATATATTTATCCTTTTGAATACGTTAATGGTATCGGTAGCATCGCTATCATCATCATCATCATCATTATCATTACCATCATTATTATCATCATCATCATCATCATCATCACCATGAACAGCATCGTATCGTTATTATTATCAATGTCGTTATCATGCAACATTAATTTCTTATTTATATGCACAACACAAACATGCCGTTATACACACTCTTCAGGTGAACACGTCTAAATACGTATCCTTGTTTAACATGTATACGTGCATATGTATTGTTGGACTTAAAGATGTTACTGGCTGCCTGCGTGGGCAATAACGTTGTTGTTGTTGTTGTTGTTGTTGTTATTAATATTGTTGGTGGATGAAGATAACTTATTCCGCCGCTATGTAATATCAAAACATTTCCCTTTCACATCACGAGATGAAACTAAAAATTTACATTCATTCTCAAATTCAAGCTCAATCTCCTTTGCTTATGTTCGAATATTTAGAGATTTTATTTTGCATATGTGAATTTTTTTTTTCCTTTAATTAGATGTTAATTATTCAGCCTATTTAGAAACTATGATGATTTTTGTAATTTTTTTTTTTATTTTAATTAATCAAAAAAAATTAGTATTTATTTGAAATGATTTGCTGTTCCATTTACATATCTTACGTGTACATTAAGCGAACTCATTTCTCTTTACTGAAAAATAATCCCTTTTTATAAATGGGTGTTCGCCATTTATATCTCTTTTTCTTTTTTTTTTTTCCTTTTACTTTGGCATAATAAATTTTCTTAAATCATTCTCAAATGTGATTTTAAACCATTTTGACAGCAGTTTATTTAAATCGTAGTTTATTATACCCCTATGCACCAGCATGACCCTCTTGCGATAGTTTATGTGCATAATAAATAGGAGAAAGAGAGAAAGAGAGAAAGAAAGAGAGAGAGAGAGAGAGAGAGAGAGAGAGAGAGAGATACTAATTTAAGCCGAATATTTAGCACCTAAGGAGTCACTTTTATTTTTTTTTTTTTTTTTTTTTGGATTCGAGCAAACAGGTAATCCTGTGCACTTTCGATTGTATATTTTACACACATCGCTTGGTTTGGGCATTTTTTTTTTTCATATAATTGTTGAACTTGTAATGATAAAACATTAACATAAACCGACCGACCAAGAGTATTATCAAGTCACTTGAGTACTTTTATGATATATTTTTAAAATTTTAATATCGATACCATTTTACTTATTTTTACATGTTACAAACAAACCGACAATTATAACATATTATCGTATATATCTTTGGTTATGGCTTACATGACAATCTCTTCCAACTTACATAACTTCAGTGCAACTACCGATAATGTTGTCGTAATGAGTCAACAGTTGTTCTAAACCTGGCAAGCAAGCAAGCATAGTGTAAAACATGCAGACATAATACCGATTTACGACTGATTGACCGACCTCCACTTTCTGTTACCTAAATCTATTTTATATTTAAAGCAGCTTTTATTATTCTCACCGTCGAACAATAGAGATAAATTGATTTCATCAAAACGTTTACAACACCTAGAAAGAAGCTTTAATGGCTTCATTATATATATACATATATTGTTAATTATTCAAGTCAAATACGAATCATATATGTTCGTCCGTCTGTCTGTTCGTGGGCTGTCCAAGTTAAATATTAACTGATACCATCTCTACTGCAACGAGAAAAACTTAAAACCACGAATATTTTACAAAGAGACTTAAAAAATCGTCGGCATTGACTTAATATTACAAACGACTAAAATTTCATTTTTTCATTGATGAGTACAAAAGATTCGTTGATAGCCGCGAATATAATTTCTTTTTATGTTTTTATTGAATTTTAATTTTTTATTTTTTTATTTGCGATTTATTGAAAAGAAGAGAGAGAAATTCAATGTTTTCTTGTAAGTTGAAAAAATCCCCTATGAGTATATGAAAGCGAAAATTTTCTAACCTTTTCTATAAGCTCTTGCCCATATAAGCAATCAGAGTGTAAGTTGTACAAACACACATACAAGCATTTATATAGTTTACATAATTTTTTTACTGGTGTGAAGTTGGCCCACAAAATTTTTTGAGGTTTGTGTCTTTGCTAAAAATGTGTTTGCTAAGATAATTGATAATAAAGCAGGATGGAAAAATGAACAAAATGCTTACGAAAACTAAACAATAATAGAAAATATAAACATAAATGAAAAACAAAATCAAGCTTTATGCTATAAAAAATATAAAAAATAATTATTTAACAATATTCATCATGCACAGTGCGCTTGTAGTTTGACAAAAATTACAAAGTACAAACCTCATTATAAAAAATTTTTAAGAAATAATACACCTCCAGTTTTTTTGATATAACTTAAAGGGTTCGAAAAGCTATCAGAAAAACCTAACTTCATGATCCAAAGTAGGGGACATCGTAGTGAAAAGTGTCAATATTTCCCATATACATGAAACACTTAAATCGACATAAAAAATTTTTAAGAAATAATACACCTCCAATTTTTTGATATATCTTAAAGGGTTCGAAAAGTTGGATCATGAAGTTAGATTTTTCTGATAGCTTTTCGATCCCTTTAAGATATATCAAGAAAGTGGAAATTCTAAAACTGCATTTAAGTGTTTCATGTATATGGGAAATGGTACATATTGACACTTTTCACTATGATGTCCCCTACTTTTGGATCATGAAGTTAGTTTTTTCTGATAGCTTTTCCAACCCTTTAAGATATATCAAAAAACTGGAGGT